>OMNV01019683.1:87385-104573 GCA_900303265.1 Brotula barbata
CGGATTTCCTCCCCCCCCCCCCCCCCCCACCAGAAAAAAAAGGAGACAGCTTGCTGCTTTGTTTTGTCCTAGGCAAGGACACAGAGGGACACCATGGAGCGTTTAGATTCAGGGAGAGGCCGAAGAGCCATGAGGGAAAAGGCCCCTACAAGGGAACGCTGTTTGAGTATATGTATGTATATATACTGTATGTCTATATTTATGTATGTATCTATACTGTATGTCTATATTTATGTATGTATCTATACTGTATATGTATGTTTATGTATACTGTACGCATATATTTATGTATGTATACTGTATGTCTATATGTATGTATGTTTATGTATACTGTATATCTATATGTATGTATGTATATGTATGTATGTTTCTGTATACTGTATATCTATATGTATGTATGTATATGTATGTATGTTTCTGTATACTGTATATCTATATGTATGTATATGTATGTATGTTTCTGTATACTGTATATCTATATGTATGTATATGTATGTATGTTTCTGTATAGTGTATGTCTATATGTGTATGCATGAATCCCCGTGCTCTTATTGATGTGTACACGTTCCCTATGGATGTGGTGTGCTCTGTGTGGTTTACATGCTATCGTTCTGTTCTTGTAATACATATCATTTCCAGCCTTTTCATAGTTAATAAGTTAAAACCCACAGGACTACAACCACCAAGTAGACTCCCACACTTAATTGTCAACATGTACCCTGACTGGAAGAATAAAATGTCCCCTCAGGAACTCATTCCTGTCACTTTTGTAGCAGATAGCTCTGTCGGTGGAAACAGTTCATTCACGGAGTGAAGGTAACATGGGGATTGTTGTAAGTCACAATATATAGATCAGAACTATGAGCGCAGCTGCTGCTTATTAATAATACATAACAACCATGTTGGCACTGGTTACACGCTGAGCATGGCAGCGTCTTAACAAATAAGGTGTGTAGGCTTTACATCCTTAACTGATTTGACTGCAGGGTGATAATGACTCTGAACATCTACAGGCACAGAATGTCCTGACTGTTTATCATTTTAAAAGGTAAACAGAAAGCTTAAGAACTTATATTAAATGAAATCAACGCCTATTGGTCTCTCTCTCTCATTGATAGACATTACTGTTTGTTATAAACTATCCAAATAACTAAATACTGCAGTATGACACAGCCGTTCAGGGACTCAGGCAACAGTAAACAAATCTGTTCCCAGCAAACAGAAAGGTTCTGCAATGTAACTTGGGGACAGCAAAGCTCCAGACATGCAGCAGAAAAGAAACAACCACAGCTGAACGTAAATCAGGCCCGACTCAGACGTTTCCAAGATTTAGACCAAAACTTTACCTTGCAGTATATAGGCAGCCAGCAGAGCAGCGTCTGACGTCTTACACAGGAGGCGTCCATGGTACAGATCCCTCTTGACCTGCAGGAAGACAAGATATCTGTGGAACACAACACAAAGAAACTTATTCAGTCATTGCCATAAGGATAAGAGCGATATTAACAACATCTCCTGACAACTCAAGGTGCATGCTTACACTTTGATAACGTAAGAGTGTTGGAGTTGCGGTGTGTGTTGAGTAACATTGTGCGTTGGTTAGACCATGTGCAGAGCTGCGAAAGACGTGTGAGACGTAAAACTGAACAAACTGAGTGGCTCTAATTTAAGTGTCGAAAATAAACAGTAAGAGGAGTTCTGATTGGCCACCTGAGGAATGAAGCTCTCACTGCAGTCAGAGCAGTCAGAGCTCCTGATGCTGCCCTTTAATAACCTGCACTGTTTTCAAAACGGGCTGAATTCCACTGGGCAAACCCCAGTCGTCTCTCCGCATCAACAACATCCAAATAATGGTCAGGTGTCAAATCTCCTACTCGCCATTAATTTCATAGCTCTGCAACTCTGCTTCTCTCCAAGCAGCAAAGCAATTAGTACAGTGGGGCTTCGACATGAAAAAATACATGCCACGGAGAGGTGAGCGAGTACATTTCACCCCTGTGTGCAAGTTATAGATGTGTATTTGTACGCTTTTATGACATGTTATAAATACAGAGCACGGTGCAGTCGGTAGCAATTTGTGAAGTTGCACAAAAGAACTTCAGTACAACGTACTGTATGCTGCTGAATATCTCAGTATCTCCGTGTGTGTGTGTGTGTGTGTGTGTGTGCACCTTTGTAAATGACGGTGCAGCTGCTTAAGTCAAACCTATTTACCGAGACAAAGGCCGTGTGAAACAATGCGAACTGATATAAATAGGCACACTCGTAATTAAAGAATAAAAACGTGTTTCGTCTTTGTATGTGTCTGTGAACAGCAGAACAGATGGCGGAGGATGGAGACGCTCTCCCTGTGCCGAAACTCTGTACTGTCAAAAAAAAAAAGGGGGCTGGAATGTGAATCAGAATTTTCACTGGAAGGCAACCAGTGGAGGGAACGTGATTTACAGCGAGCTGGGAGCTTAGCTTCAATCTGGCGTACTCCTCACAACAATTTATGGTGCTGTCAGGGATGGTACACATGGTACAGTGGTGGTGAGATTCATCCTGACAGGGCAGCTTATGAATCCGGTACAGTAGTCTAACCCCCCACGCACAGACTGTAACACCCTCCTGAAACTTCTGCATGTTCTTACATATCTATATCACTTTCTGCTCTATCAATTTAAAGTTAATTGATATTTCATATCCATCAAGGGTGTGAGTTTGTGAGATTTACTGGATAAGGAAGACGCGCCAAAAAGTGTCCATTCCCTCACACGCCAATATTTCAATGACAGTTAGAGAGGGAATTTACCAGATTAATCTATTTAATTCAATATCTGTGTGATTATTTTGATTCATTTTTGGTTTTTTTGCATACTAACAAGTCTACGAGTGAGTGTGTAATGGACGTAAACAATTCATTTATAGAGGAAACAAGACATTTAATAATTTTTTAGGTTTCTTTTTTAAATGACCAATTTGAATTAAACTTTCTTGTTTCTCCTTGTTTTTTTTCTACTTTTATCTATTTTATTTTATTTTATTTAGCATTTTTAATGATTTAAGTTTAATTTTTTTGAGAAGAGACAAACAAAACAAAATTGAGCGTCATTCGTTTGTCACACCCTCACTGTGTAAAAATTCTAATCCAGTTCCATCTAATTACAGCGAACTTCAAAAAGTGCCAAAGAGTCCGACTCCAACCTAAACTCCATCCTCTCCACCCCCAGCGAGCCGTGGATCTGGAAGTCCTACCTGGTGATTTCCTCTTTCAGGGCAGCAGGGTCAGGTGGGTAAAATTTGACACGCAAACACATGGTGAAGGGGGGCTGGGCTGGACGAGGAAGACAGAGAGTCCATATCTTAAATTGGCATATTATCATGGATGATGTGGTTTGTGTGATATATAATAAGACGTACTTACATTTCATTTGTTTGGCAATTGACTTTGTAAACTCCAACCAATGCTAGAAGGAAAAGCAGAAGGAGAAGAAAAGATATTCGCATTGAAAACGGAATCATTAGCTGCTAAACTGTCAGTGTGTGGTTTGAGAGCTCCTGCTGCCTCCTCTTTATTTAGACTCCCTCTGGTGCAGAGAACAGATGAAAGAAAACGGACTGGAACGTAACCAGGAGGGTGCTGTTCTCTCTTGCAGTTCCACTTACCAGGAGTCGAAATTCACTTTAATTAGCAATAAAACTCACAAGTTTCATTCTATTTTTTATGGTTACTACTGCAACACTAGTAAAGTATTTCAAATATGACAAAATACAACAGCAACAACTGTGCAAAAACCATCAATATCAAAATCTGCATATATTCATCACATGGAAAACGATTAACGGTTGAACTGTTACAATGCAAAGTGATGGTGTATGATTAATATATGCAAAGTCAAAGCCATGCATATTTACGAGGACTATGATGTCTTCTTTCAATTACAGATGCCAGCTGTTTGCATAATCGACCTGTAGCTCCACGCACAGTATATACAGTAGAGTATAATATACTCATTAGACCAGGTAAGATTTAGATACCTAACAGTCTTTAAGTGAAATATGGATTTGCTTCTCCGTCTGACATGTTTGACAAGCTCAGCCTGAATGACAGAAAAGATGGAAAAGAACAAATATAAGGACAGACAATTAGATTCTACTTGTCATGTACAGAACTTTCAACCATCAACGGATTCCAGATCATGCTAACCTACGCAACCCCATCATGACCACGAAGCATCAGACCTGGGGTGACAACGCCTGTCATCATTATCTAGAAGCCGCAGAAACAGCAGAATGCCACAGGTGGTTTTATGTCCAAGCAAGTTACTGTTTAAAACTTGAGACTTTTCTGGGCAACCTTAAATCGTAGTCAGTCCGTTATCATTATTTATGATGGATTCATTTTCCATTATTGTATTTGGGGCTAAAGTTGACAGAACAAACAGTTTATTTAAAAGACTAAAAGACATGAAGAGTCTCTGTTCAACAGCACAACAGTATTTTATGGGATTTTACGCAAATAACCAGTACCATGATTTATTTAGTGATGGGAGCTGTAATTAACCCTTGTATTGACTTGTTTTGTATAGTTTCCTTTTTCCTTTAATCGTTCCTTAATGACTGAATGTTTAAGAAAATCTGACCAAAACAGCAATTTTAGAATGAGATTCTTGCACTCCTATTCACAGGATCACATTACATTGCCAACCTTTGAACCAGTTATAACATGTTAAAGTGTTTAATTTAAACCCAAAAAAATATATATATTGAGATACTTTAACTAAAGATATAGCGAGTAAGAAAGACGTAGAGTAATTGAGTCATCAATGCAAAATTGAATAATGGCTGCACGCAAGCACAAATCAAAGAAGGGAAAGAAGAATAAATAAAAACATGAATTATGGAGAGGTGACAGAGGGTCACAGTGAAGACCAAATCATAAGGTGGCAAAATGACATTTTCACAACTTGACTTGGCTTTGATCCAGACCTACCCTCTGCTTGTCTGGGTCGACATATCGAATACCAAAGTAGTCCTTCTCCAGCAGGTTGAGATGGTGGCAGATGAGATCAAACAGATACTGTCCTTTGGCATCCCGCTGAAAGAGAGAAAACATATGAGAAACTGCTTATGTAATTATGCGTGAGAGAGAGAGAGAGAGAGAGAGAGAGAGAGAGGTCTGTACCTAAGCAGTATATATAATGGATGGGTGGATTTATATATACTTAACACGTGGATCAGCAAAGAAAATCACAATTATCACCTCGAGATTGTTTAAGGTTATGAACATCTGGATACTGTCTCATCAAATTTTGTTCCCTGCACATCAGAAGGTCCATTTTTCGGAGGCCTCTGGTCACCAGACAGTGTTTAAATATTTCACTACCCTTGACAGAGACGTATGAATTCTATCAAATATTCATATCCAGGCAGCAGCCATCTGGGACAGCTTTGAGAAACCTTTGCTGCAAATAAGACCAGGAAAAGAAGCAAGACAAGGTGTAGGCAATGACACGCTGGCAAGTGTGTTTGTATCCTAAAGAACTCCTGGAATTGTTCTGAACACCTGTGGAGACAAACATCCCTGAAATAGAGCTTTTGGTTATTGTATTGTACTGTATTGACGTTCAGCTCTAAATTAGGCCAACGCAACAACAAGCAGGACCAAGGATCACATTAAACTGTCTAAGGGCTGTTATTTTTCTTTATCTTGCAGAATTACTCAAAATAATGTCCAAGGGTATTAAGAATCTAGAAAAAAAAATCAATGTGAGGTGGTTTATTGCAATATTTTGCCAATATCTTCAAAAACAAAACAAAACAAAAAAACTGAAGAAAATCCCCCATAGTGATGTTTCCATAGGTGCTATTGGATCTGGAGGTAGGTAATTTTGAAAATGCAGCAATTAAGTCATAAAAGTTGTTTGTCGTATATCGTAGCTGCACTTTCAGGCGCTGCTATAAAACTTGTCGACCTAACCTGCCCTGTCCTTTAGAGGAGAAACTGTATTCATATAATTGTCAAAAAACTGCATAGTCAGAGAATGACAAAGGCAGATATGTGAGAACGGAAGGAGGAAAAGAGAAGGGAAAGACAAAACCAAACAGAGGAGGGGACCAAATAAACTGAAAAAAGAGAAATGGAAAGGGAGAGGGAGAGAGAGAGAGAGAGAGAGAGCACACCAAGCTTTATAGGGGTGAGGGAGACCAAGCGAGGCTGCAGTGATTAATGGATCCCCGTACAGTATGGCACAACACAGCAATCTAAAAAGGCCGACAGGAAGAAAAATTCCTGAGAGATTGCTCCATGTATGAAACATTTGATGAAATAGCAACCTGAGATGTATATTTTTAAAAATGTGAAAGGCCTGCATTGATGCCCATCAACTTCTGTTTCACTCTGCAATAAATCACCCTTCAGTTGTTGTTAAAGACACAACATTACCGGGTTCACCCTTTGGAAAACAGCCTGGTTAGTGAGCCTAAATGGTGTGTTTGGATCCAGTCACACCTAAAATTCACTTCTCCACTGAGTTACACAGTATATTAAACAATGTTTTTTACGTGAACAATATATCAAATTCTGATGTAGCGTCACCTTCATTTGTTCAAGAGGTGAAAACAAAAACGGAGCCTTGAAAATTGAATATACGAAAGCTGGAGGTAATTTCCAAGATCCAAAAATCTTTGTATCAGCCAAAATGTCAAACCTTAGGCTGACACACACCAAAGTACCACCGATCTGAATCCCCTTGGGTTAAGCTGTGTCACGCTGTGCACTGACAAGACATCCACAGGGTCATGGCTACATCTCCTCTGTCAGTGTGTCTGTGTGTCACTGTCACAACACCCAACCTGACCTAGCAGGACAGATGTGCTGACGAGACTCGGGACAGGAATAGAAACACACACGCACACACGTGCACACAAGGCGACTCTTTGGTTCTTGTATCACAAATATCTGTGGCACATCTGTCAAAACCTCTCGATTCACTCTTTCCATCTGCAGTGTAAAGTTCAGCGTTGCCTCCTTCATATTCGTGTGTATTTATGTCTGTTTGGGTGTGTGTGCATGAGATGTAAAAAAATGATCCACATCCAAGTTAGTATATGAAACTATACCAGAGAGGCAGGGTGATTTATCTCAGTCCAACATTCGACCAAAGAACTGAACTGGAATGATTTGTATTAAATACAAACCATTCCTAAGGAATATTGAACTGCTGTGGAAACACTGCAGTGTCTGCTCATGAGTTTAATTTAATCTGTACTTAAATATTCACTTTTTAGAATGAAAAAGTAATAAAGGAGTACTGAGCTCAACTCCGCTATTGTACATTAGTACAGAAAATCCTCTTGCTTGTAGTAGAAGTTTGTCAGATAGGAATACTCTGTACTCAGTATCTCAAAGGACCCATATTACACTCATTCGCACATAAATCCGTAATCTTCGTCTCTACCAACATGAAAATTATAACAATGATAATTTTCAGATGGTCCCTTATGGACAACAGCTATTGATCAACAACTAATCAGAGCTGTGGATCATTAGTATACACCAATGCCCACCCCCCACAAAAAAGCTACGTTTACAGACCAAGGAGAACCACACAAATTTACCAACAAAAAGCAAAGTATGAGTCTGTTAAAGCTACTGTATATAACGTTTTCTTGGAGGAGCAGGAGAATACAGCCAGAACTTTCTCATAGCCTTGAGTGTGAATCTCCATTCATCCACTCAATTTTCACAGCTTAGGTAGTATCCCTGATGGAGGTCAGTATAAAATTCACACGCACCAGTTGAACCCAGCACATGAATGCATTGGATTGTATTTTCTTACCAATAATGTTCCCTCTAGCTAGTTAGCTATTTCCACCGATTTTGTCTGAAAATAAACAACATACTGTACTCGTCTTAGAATCCCGTTGTATTGCAGAGTCTGTGCATCATACAGTATAATGGACAGTGTTTGTCAGTTGTGCATAGTGTATGGTGGTATCCGTTGTCATCACGTGGGGTAAAAAAATATAGCTGTGCCACATCATATTAACTTATTATCTATAATACCAGTATAATTTCATACAAATATCTTGGTATTATTGATGCTGAGGATGACTTACTAACTTACTGGCGTTTATTGTTATCACCCTGAAATAGTGAGCATGTGGTACGCCCCAAAATTGTGTGACCATTTTTATGTTTATTTGATTCAATAAACAGAGCAAACATTTTCTTTGAACAGTCTTTTTTTTTAACTTCCAAACCTAATATTAGTCCTAATCATGTACGTGATAATCACGTGATTTTATTTTTTTCATGTATGTTGAGGAGGGATGGTACAGGTGAGCGGCATCCAGGTGGAACTTTTGGGGCAGGAGCCGTTGCGCCCCGGGTTGTTTCCGGGGGAAACTTCCGCCTACACCCCAGATGTAATTTGGATAATGAGCTGAAAGTCCAATTTCTTCGATGCTGCTTAACTTCATCGCCACTTTACAGGTTAGTCGTTGATGAAAATCGCAACATCTAAAGCCCATATTGTTATAAAGATGTTTTGATACCGTTTTGAGCATTTCTGTCGACATTTAGAAACTTTGAAAGTCCGCCTCCGTCTTTAGGCGGCAGGTGCAGACGGCAGGTTTCTTTGACCTGAGTGTAGTCTTGCAGGCAGGTCGTTTCAGGTTTCGTTTCACTTTGCACAGCGTTTTAGTTTGAACCCGGACGTGTAGAATAGCTTAAGGGAGAACGGTATATTGTTAATTACTTCACATAATAAAACAGTTAAATGCCATAGAGTTGCAGTTGTTTGTGTCGCTATTGTGAATAATTAAAGGGTAAAATATTACTGTAATTTTAATTACAGCCAGTTGTTTTACATTGAAAATGTTTGCACTCATCAATGAGTGATAGTTGTATCCAAATTAGGTGAGTACGTCCTGAATTATTGCACACTAGATGTTGTTTGCATCAATTATAGAGTATTGCTGTAACTTGCACTATATCCTTATAGTAGCCCTGATTCACTTATGCACATGTGATAATGTGTACTAAAATGTGTGAAGTAGAAAACTGTGATAAGTACACAACTGAGAATACATTGTGTGAGATATTATGGAACAGTTTACTTTATGGATGTGCGATACATTTCAGCCACAGTTATGGACTGAAACAGAGATTGACAGTCAGAGGTACCAATTTTTGGACCTTTAACACATAGTTTGCCTGGCCAATAGAGTCGGATACACACAGGCATATGTTGTTGAAAGAGAACGAGCAAGTGATTTTTGGCTATAACAGCTGATTGTTTGATAGTTGGTAAGGTTTTCTATTTGTTTTTTCACATTGTTCAGTTCTGTTGGATCACAGAATGTTAGGAACTGGTGTGAAGTAACAATTGTAGTAATAGCAACAGCCTTAAAAAAAGTTATTAATAGTAGCGTTTGTATCAGTAGTAGAAATGCATGTGCACTTGGACGTGCAGCTCATGCATGTTGATGAGTTTGTAATGGTTTGGGGTGGGGGATGAGGTGCAGCAGGCAGCCTTAATATCAGCCACAGTGAGTCATGAGTAAATGGGATTAGTGCAGACCTGTCGGTGGAAGAGGAAAGTATTAAACATCAGAGGGCGGTTAATGCTTTATGGAATTGTGCGCAGCATTTTATCACAGCTATAATAAAAGTGACAAAGGCAGGGATGGAAATAACCCAGACCGGGGCCAAATGATCACTATAGTCCTTTGCCCGAGCATCAGCAGCAGCACGCCGCTCGCTCTGCCTGGCCGACGCTCACGTCAGATTAATTATTGAGAGGGGCTCCATATCAGCTTGGGAAACACCGCATCAATAAATGATGGTATCGTTTTAACCCAGAGGATGGAAATTGCAACAACTGAGAAAGGGTCCTCAAAGGTTACCCATTCTAATGTATCATCGGCTTACATTAGCGCTTGACGATGGCGTTTTGTTTTTACAAAGAGCGTTGAGCTGCACGGTAGCAGGTGATTTAGTGAAAGAATGGTTTTAGATAACAATTACCTCATCTGTGCTGTAGCAAGTTGCCATATCCCAACAACCCCCTGCACAATCTCAATGCCAGTTTGGTGTTCTTAGGTGTGCAACCTTCCCAAGTAAGAGCAGCTTAGCCAGTTAGGGTGACTTTGAAAATAAAAATGTGTACTTTATATACTGTAGGGTGCAGATAGCACCGCGAATGCTGCTGTCAGTTGGCAGATGAAAAGTATTGGATTTACTGAGAGAGAAAAAAACAAATTTATAATTTTATAATGCTGCCTGCATACTGATTGCTATTTGGGTGCACTGTAGGACGAACCAGTTACAGAAAAAAAAATATTTTCAAGCAAAATGAAGCAGGTACCAACCAGCATTTTTATAATGTAATGGTGCTACTCAAGTTTAAGCTCCAGGATCTAACTTACAATAAAACCCAAAAACATTTTTGTAGACTTTACTGAATTGAATTGGAACTCATAACGCATGAATCTCTGTATTGCCCCCTATTGATGGAATACCACTAGTGAAAACCCTTTGAGCCCCAAAAAGAACACAATTTGTTCATGCAGCCTATAGTGCAATCTGAGAATTATGATTGGTGATATGATGATATTAAGGATTGGTAGCTTTTGGTACATTATTGAAAAATCTGAGACATATTTTAATAATAAATGTGAAGTAGTGTAACATACATTTACTATAAACTCATCTACACGTCTCCACAGCTTTCAGTGAATAGATCTGATGTTTGCTTACATCATTTTAATGGTATGCGCCAAACCTTATTAGACACAGTTCCCCCTTTTAAGCTTAGGAGTAAATCCTCCACTACCCCCTCTGTGGCTAAATGAAAGCATCCGATGCCAAAGGAGAGAATGCAGAAGGGATGAATGTAGGTGGAGACCGACTAGACTGCAGGTTCACTACATTAATATGAAAGAGCTGTACCCTCTTAAAACAACAGCATTAGGCTCCATAAATGACTGGATGATGTGTTCTGAAACAGTATAAGACTGAAGTTCTAATCATTGGTCCAATGAGCATTATAGGGGAAGATGGACTATATTACCCCATCCCCCACACTTTCCCCCGCTGATAATTAAATACAGTAAACAGTTCAAAATCTGTGTTGTAGATTTATTGAGTTACTGATACCAGCTGGATGGAGACCTCATATATACAGTATATATATAGTCGAGTTATTTTGTCCCCCTCGCACAGGACCCCAGAGATCCTCTAATCAGAGACTTGTGGTGACCCCAAGATCGATTAGGGCCAAAAAGGTTGGTTGTGCATTTTCTGTTCTGGCCCCATGCCATGGAATGATTAACCCTTAAATGTAAGACTTGCTGACCCAGGCTTTATAGACTTCTTTCTTTTTCTTTTTTTTAAAACTTTTTTTAATCTGCAGTTTATGTTTATGCACATGTCCTGAGAAATCCTTGGAACTACAGAGAGGAAGACGGTGATCCTCCTTTAAAGGCGCTCACTGTCAGCAGGATGCCATCTCACTGCCCTTGCAGTGGTCCAGTGGGAGTCTGCCGTGCTGAGTTTGCGTTTACATTCACTGCTCAGTTGTGTAAATCATTTCTCTTTTGGCTAGCAGTTCTGGCTCCCAAGGGCTCTATTACAGTGATGTCATAATTGGATAGTGCTCCTGAGTTCCCTTTTATCTCACACTTCTATAATAACTGTGATCAAGATCCACCTCACAATCGAATCAGTTGTTTATTGGGTTGTTGTTTAGCGTTATCCTGCTTACATACAAACACATAAAATGTAAGGCAAAATATAAAAACATGAGCTCATGAAGGTGACACGGCAAAAAAACAATATTAATCTGGAAAATAAATCTAGAAATCATAGACTTAGTTAGAAAGACCACACAGAGAAGAAAATGGCTTTGCTGCTCCTCTTTATTAGTTTCCAAGAAAAGAACAACGATGTGGACGGCATCGATATAAACAAAGTAATCAAATTAACTGAGAATTCACTCTCCCTATTCTTCCCTCAGTCGTGCAGGTGCGCACTTATTGAATGTTAGTGCTTTAACTGCACCTGTTTTGTTGCTTTTGTATAATTCCAGAGGGAGGGGCTTTTCCCAGTATGCTAGAGGAAGATTGAAGAAGTAGCGTGGCTCACAAAACACACATGCACTGGTAACACACTGCGTTGCATGAAAAATAATGTATTTAAACCACAGGGATGCAGAATATGCATGTTTCATAAACCAATCCCACTGTCCCCGTGGCAGTGGGATTGGTTTTTGTTTGCTTGTGTACTCGTGATGATGTGGCACATGACGCTGCAGCTTCGGTGGCAATAAGACACAGATGTGTCTAATTGTTACAGCTGTAGTTAATGAGCCAATCAGGAAGGAACCTATTTAGGCTGCACGCTGAGGCAGAGATGGCAAAGCTGTTAGTCTTTTGTATTTTTGTGTTACCAGAGTTAATAATTCTCCTTTTGAATTCGAACTCAGTTTAGAGATTAACGTTTAGAGTGCATCCTTGCCATGTGACATGTGGATGCACCTCGGTGGCTCTTCATGGGAATCAGCGCTGCTGTTACAGCCCATTAGCACAATGGCTTCCACGTATTATCTATGCAACATGAAATACAATGAAAGCAGGCAGCATATGTAAAAAACAACACAAGCCAAAATCATGATAATATCACAGACCGCTGTCACATTATTAAGCATCCTGTCTCAACTCCGAACGATGTCTTCAACGGCAGTCTGAAAGCCTTTCTAACACACTGGACTCACTTTGGTTTGGAGTTGGGCTGCTAATTATATTCACCTCCAGCTTCATCTAGACACCCCTTCAATCCACATCTGTATCCACTATCATCAAGAATTCATGGTGTCTGAAGCTGGCAGGTCTAAAACAGATGAAAAAAGGAGCAAACTTCTTTCACTGCTGTTTGAATAGACTGTGGCCATGAAATGTGAAAAGAACTAGCAAGTGATAAAATGCTGAATGTGTAGAGCCGGGAATAACTGTGTTGTAAAGTCAAGTGGAAATGTGAGCTGAATCCTTCCTCCGTGTAGAGACAGGTAAGGGCGGGTGCAATGCTAATTAAAAGTAAAAAGCTTTGTGGCAACAGATGCACAGTATTTTTATTTTTATTTTCATTCTTGACTCTTCAAGTGAGCATGATGCATCCGAAGATGTGACGTGGCCTGGGTTCACGGGGGGTTTTGGGTCTTTCAACTTCAGACCCTTTTACACCCAAGGCATTACTCGGGCCCTGACTTATTGGTCCACCAATCATCTCTCCAAATATTGACTGTGAAAATGTTTTATTTATTCACAGTTCTGCCTTACCCCAAGAAAAACGAGAAACATTTTGAAGAGTTGTTTGATGATGTTAGTTGTTGATTCAAACGGGTGAGTTATAGCAAACCATAGCCGTTTCGGAAAAATCAATGAATGAAAACCGTTGGGGTTTTTTTTTGTGTTAAAATAACACAATCTAGTACTTAGAGGTGATAATACTGCCTGAAAGCAAATGCATTAACGTGATAGATGTAAGGGCATAACGTAACGTACGTAAGTTTGACTTTTAGTCGACTTGTGAACGAGATGGCAGCCAACATTAGCAAGAATCCGTCAGTAGTAGTAGGGTGTGGCAGTTTTTAAAAAAAAATGTTAGTGGAGATTAAGTTAAATTCACGCTTGGTGAGATCCATTTGGCACATAACAACATCACGGGATCAATGGATAACCACCTGCGATGGAAACACCCAAACGAGTTTTTGGAATCTGAGAACAGTATTAGCGTCGGTGCTAGCTGGGACCACGGCAGACGAACGTGAAGAATTTCACAACGGAGAAATGTGAGAAGGGAAGGAGCAACACTATCAGCAACTTATTTCGTGATTGAATGGCAGTCATCGGGAGGAATTTGAATGGTGAAATCTAGTGGCTATATAGTGCAATTGTGGTTAAATGTGTACAGGGTAAAATTACCCCCCTGTAACCGCTTGGAAATTTTTGTAACCGTTCCCACCCCTACATTCAAATGTAGAGACACTGTGGAATATTACTTACTTACTTACTTACTTTGGAAGTCCTGGCTGTAAGTTGTGATCAAATGAAGAGACGGAGAACAAATCTATAGGTTAATGTGGCAATTACCTATCTCACATTTCCTAAAGAGCTTCTGTAAAGGACGGAAATGCACAGTCAGCTGTATGTGAGAGTGCTGCTGTTTTTGGCTAAACTTCCTGTCGTTGATCAGTAGAACATGGCTGATAACGAGACCAACAGATGCATCAAGGGCACACTGTATAAAATCAATATCATGGGCACATCCAGGTATATCGTTGACATCTCCTCTCTGAATGGGAATGAAATCTACAAGTGGCACACATTCTGGAAGTGTGCTTTTTTTCCTGTTTCTCACTTTTGTCACACACGGCATACACTAGGTATGTTCAAAACTCTGGAGGTCATATTTGGTTTGTGCTAGAATAAGTATTATTATGATTTGATCATAGACATTTTGCCCGTGTCATCAGCAAGGCTTTGAGATGAGTTTTAATTTGTCTGGCAGTAGACTGTCATTCTAAGAGGTCACTCCAAATTAGATCATTTAACTGTGCCAAAGATCTGGAACATTGCTCCTGATCACAAGGGAGCTTCTTCAAATAGAAATATAATGTTCTCTACAGAATTTTTTTTTGGAAATCTAACTATATATAAGTGTTGGAATTTGCGAATTTCAGCCTTGGATTGATAAAGGCCCTGGAGCTGAGGAATTAACATTTCTGCGGTGAGGATTGAGGACAGAGAAGCCTCACTGGAGGAGCGATAAGTGACTCCTACAGGCTGAACCATTGTTGGAAATGTTTCTGTGTCTGATAGGGCTGATCTGCTGTAGCTGAGATGACACAGTGGGCTGCACTGATACCGTTTTAACAACTGAATCTGATCAAATGTGATCAGGCCCAAAAACAGCAGCCACTGAGGTATAAAACTACTTCCATTATGTAAATTTTACTTGGTCTGAGTCATCATAAAATCACAAGCATAAAATGACACATTAACTCCTCCTCTAACAGTATATCACTGAAACTCGCTGTATTGTTCTGTTTAATAAAACATCCTGAGAGGACACTGGTTCCAGCTGGTGACAAACATTTTAGTGTAAACATTTATAGTGTAAACATTATCATTAAGTTATACATATTAATATATTAAGACACACAAGCCGCAATCTGACTGTAAATTCTACTGATCAAGTCACCATCATTTGAGAGTTTGACATTTTTATTGTCATGTGGGAGATAAAAATGAGCGTATAGAGCAGCTACAAACAAACCAACAGCTGATCCAGCTGCGATACTGTCATCAGTAACTAATGTCGCTTTGAGATCCAGCTATTTTGGTTTAATTGCTTTTGTTTCGCACATTTTCATTCATTGTGAAATGTGTCATTGAATGGAACATTTTTCAGGATGTCGATGTTGACGTCACTTTTTAGGCTGCTGGCTCATTTGAAAGCTGTAAGGGCAGTACTAGTTTGTAGCTATCTAAGAATGCTGTTAACTTTTGGCACAGTGTTACGTAGTAGTATTAGGCCATGTGAAACAGTAAATCAAAGTATGATTGTTTAAAGATGTGCACATTTGATATAATAATTTCAGAAAACCTAAATAATATGGTGTTATTTTAAGCATAATACCATGTTTGATGAACAACCAATATTTTTTTTGAAACAGTTCAAGCATCACTGTGCAAATGCACCACCTGATACCTGCACAATCTGGCGTCTGTTGGGGTGTGAAGTGCTAGTAAACTCACAGATGTCTTCGAGACAAGCTCTAACACAAAGCACATTATACATGACGGAGCATGATGAGGGATGAATAATGTTAATGTGTAAAAATACTAAGAAAATCCAGTACTACTTTCATGAAAATAGTCCTTTCTCATCACTTTTGGCTTTTGTCAGTTTCAGCAGATGTGTGCGATAATGCAATGACTTATTCATTGGGAAATCTGTGTGGGAACTTTCAAGCACAATTGCAGGAATCTTCTGTCTGTAGACATAAAGCACTACATCAGCCTTTTTGTAGCTCGGTGACATTATCAAATGTGACATTGCAAAGTCATCTCTAAGCTTCTCGAATACAGCTCAGGCTGGTAAGGATGCTAATATAAAACAAAACAAACAATATGTCTCAGCAAGTACCTACATAGCCAATTGGTTTTGCCTGATGAATGAAGATCATTCTGTTCCCATATTTTGCCTTTTTTTTTTATTATTTTTTATTCTCACAGCACGGGCAAAGCCAAATGCTAATTTTAACCTCCTCTGAATATTTTATGCAAAACTGTCACTATACTGGGCAGGAATAATAAGTGCAACTATAGATCCTCAGCAAACATTTTCTATGCTATATTTGCAGCAAATTTGAACACAATGCAACACCAAATGCAAGCGTTAAAGCAAATTTCCCTTTATTTCCTCCTCTGGGAATATTTCTACAAAACCAAAGCGTTTACCATAGTGTTGTTTTATAATTTCATTCATGCAGTGACAAAAACAAGTGATTAAAGTAGAAGCAGAGAGGCAAACTTCAGTAAATGCCTAGAGGTCATTTTACCTAACAATTACTCCGCTTTCTAAGCCCTGTAATGGCAGTCCATTTAGGAAATTAACTCAAGTAGCACTGCTAATATGTAGATGCTATTTCTTGGCTGAGCAACCACTTGTTTCACAGTTAATAGATAAGGTTCACTGCAGCAGATTGTGGTTATAGCATGATTGTACGCAATCAATACACAGTAAATTTCCATGCAGTCCATTTGGAAGATAGAAAGACTCATCTTCCCCACTAGACAATGCTGCTACTTCAATGAATCAATTGGATAATGTTGTGAAAAATGTAGAAGTTTCTCTCTGGAAAGTCCTTGGCTCCATGCTAAGTGTTGCCTGAGGACGACTGTAACAAAAAGCTTTGAGCTCTGACACCACAGAATGTGGTTCTCTCTGCTATCAGACGATAATGTTGCCCTGACTGAGCATCCAGCAGGTCAAATGTGTTACTGAACACGGTCCACGAAAGAGGGAGGCGCCCCACATCTGCTGTGCTTGCATCTAGACAAGGACACAGAGTTTGAACATCAAGACTCAGAGCCATGTTAAAATCTGGAATAGGCGTGCAGGCACCCCCCCCCCCCC
>OMNV01019683.1:104593-116666 GCA_900303265.1 Brotula barbata
CCCCCCCAAGTTTTACCATCATCTTATTTTATCAATGGGCCTTTCAGCTCTAGATTATTTGCAGGCTCAAACAGATTCACACACACAGACATGACAGAAGTGCTGCATCCTCAAAACATCTTCATTATTCATTAACTCTACAGAATGTACCATGGGTACACTCCACTAGTGAATGAATGAATCGGCCCATTTCCTTTGGGGACAATATGACCGCTAGTGTTCTGTCATAACACTCAGGATGGTGCTAGAACATTTTCATGATAGAAAAACTGAGCCAGAGCAGCAGTTAAAACCTGTGCCATCATAGTTATGGTCACTGGTGTAGATGGATGTGATGAGAAAAAGGGCGCCGACGGCCAGAAGGCCGAACAGCTGAAACACTGTAGGGAATGATAAATCAATGTTTACTCTTTTGAACCTGGTTCTCCCTGAATGCCTATTCATCCCACTGTTCTGTACAGATTATTTCCATTGTCCATAGCTGAAAAAGGGCCTGCTGCTGAGGTGTTTTCTTATTGGTGTCACTGCCCACACACTTTACTACCATTCTTGTATTTACAGTAACCCACAGAGAAAATAGCCACCTTTCATGGAAAACAATCTCTACAGTGAGATGTGACTTTATTAGGTATACTGTACAGTGAAATGTAATCCAGTACAGCAGCTTTGCAATAAATCTGTGAATCTTATTTTTGTTATCTTATTTTGATTAAATTGTGAGGTAATTTATCCTTACCCCACTCATACACAGGAGTTTTTGAGACCACTAAAACCTTTTGATATAGAAGAGGAATCCTTGCAGTGTTATTGTACTACTTTGAATTTTTACATTACTAAATTTAGGTTTTTGGACCACAAGGGCTCTCAGATGACTGTGATCATTTTAATCGTCTATTTAATTGTCTGTTTCAACACACACGAATATCATGAATAATAAAATCACAATGCACTTCCCAGCAGTGTTTTCTATCAAATGTGTGTATAAGCAGTGTTAAAGGTCCTGTGTGGGTGCCAAAGCACCGTTCATCTGCTGAGGTTATAGGGATGCAGCTGAGCTGTTTGCAGTTATGCCTGCATCTTAAAACATTGGAAACTATGATGTGGTTTATGTGCAGAATAGAAAATGGGAAAACTACACATCAAACACACACAAAAAATACTACTGGGTGCTTTTAGACAGAAGATTGTGTACGTTTATGTGACTAAACTCTAAGAAAAGAGATTTTTCCATTACCGCCACATGTCACGTTGCAGTCATCTTTGCTTTATTTTTGTAATATATTTTTTTACAACTGCCTGAATAACTCAACAGTTGCTATTATTCATAGGGACAAAGATTTGGGCAGACATACAGATATGCCAACAATATTTACAGCTCAGCAGCACCAAGTAGCGCCTACGCCAGGGGACAGTGCAGGTGAAGGCAGGGAGGACATCTTTGTTAGTCTCTGGCTGAATCCCACCATACCCCGCATTTTAACAGCTAATGAGCAGCTGATCAGCAGTAAACTAGATGAAATCTTGTTTAGTCTGTGGTTGCCTTGAAGCAACGGTCTGGTCTGTTGTTGGCGCTAACCTTGAAGAAAACAGTCACAGACGGCATCACAGTTTGTGGGGATACCTGTTTTACCGTTGTTATGCCAACAGAAAGCCTTGGATTTTAGATGATGTTACCTAAGGGGAGGGAGTGACGTCTTCAAATCTGGAGACCTGAGCCACTACAGTCCAGGGGAAAGCCATCAAGGTGGCAAAATGACAATGTAGTAACAAGCTGGAACAACACAGTGGAAATTTGAGATCCACTTGGAAACGACTCAAGAGGACTATAGATCTGAAACCAAGGAATATTGGTTTCAATGAGATAGTTTTAACTTGTTTTCTTTCAACACAAACAGTATATGTCAGTATAGCTTGCCCTAGGCTACAAAATGAAGTCCAAGCAATCGAAATGTGTGTGTGTACCTCGGCCCGCTACACACACTGAAATATAAAGCCAACGGCAATCAAAGGATTATTGCATGGAAATTGGAAATATATTTGTTGCTGTTTTGCCCCACAGCAGTGATGATGTTAATGTGAAAGATAAACAAATAGCTCTTGTGTGCAGGCAGTGTGAAACAAGCGTTAAAAACAAGTTAAAGAAGATATAGGAGTAGAGGTGGTCATCCTCTAAGTCAGAGTAGGTGTTACTTTTGTCTTTTGACCAATGTGGAGTTTAGGCGTGATGTTTTCCAACAATAGAATAAGCAGCGAATGCAACAGAGGGAAAAGTTATGCCTGTGATGTAACAGTAATATTTTGAGGTCAACAGAATGGAAAAAGGGCACACGTATGACAGTAAAAGAAGAAAATGAAGATCATCAATGTGTGTTGGGATCGAAGCGATGACAGAGCGGGGTCACAGACTACAGGGTGGGTTCACGGAGAAGAGAGAAACGTTATGCTGTGGCGAAGTATGTCTCTGTATTCGCTGGGCATGTTTAAAAAGCAAACTGACATGATAGTGAGTGTGCCATCTCTGTGCAGATATCGGAATTAGCGAGTGTTAATGGGAGGATGCTCGGTTCAATTTAAAGTGAAGAAAAACACTGCAGGTAGACAGACATCTAAGTGACAGGTTTAAGAGTTGATAATTAAAGCAGATTATTTCAGAATATGATCGATGACACGTCTTTAAATCTTCCCAGGTAAGGCAGCACGTTATGCCCCACTGCCACAGGCAACAGCGCTGACAGGAACAACACTGCTGCAGTATTTAAAATGGTGATACACAGCAGTGGAGACAATTATCTGACTGAACTGCAGAGATTCGCTGAGCCCGAGAGGACAACCGAGAATCATTCTTATTCCTGTCACACAGCCCTCAGCTCAACAACACACTCCTTACACACAAACCACGGCGGTGGGAAGGGAAAAAAACCACAAGTCGTGATTCAGATTGTTTACGCCTGAGCCCGACATAATGTTGCACTGGACAGACAGGTCAAGGAAGAGATGTGTTTGCCGAGAGCAGCGGCACTTTTAAGAGGTTTAGTGCGTCTGTTTGACAGTCTCCTTTGTGTCTCTGACATCAGCCCCTAACCTCCTACACTTTTTATTTGCTTGTCTGCTAACATTGACTGACATTTTACAAGACCGACAAAGTATGTGGATCGCAGCTTTTGACAGGAGGTCAGTTTGTTGTGGAACTGGTGGAAATGTCTTTGTACAAACACACGTCGGCCAGGCTGACTCATTTCATCAATGGGCATGACCAATGCGGGTGAGGGCACGTACGACCAAACCCAACAGCCTTGACAACTACCCCTTGTGTGGCAATGTAAGAAGTATGTCGACTGGAAAGCTGAGAGCACTTTTCTTCACTGAGACTGAAATATGAGAAAAAGTATGTCAGGTTTAATCTATATTAATCCAGGATTTGCGTCTGGTGCGTATCATGTATGTGGATGTGTTTGCTGAGGTGGCGGTTTTGACCACAATCCCCTTTGTGGTCTGCACATATCTGTATGTAACACATCAGATGGCATTACGAGATGGAAAAACAACCACAAATGAGAGGAAAAAAAGACAATGGGGGAGGCAGCGACTACACCATAAAGTAGATATAAAAACATGGTCACAGCCACCTTCTTTTGCCAGGAGCACTAATTACAGTTTTGCTTACAACTCAACTCTGTAACAAGCATCACTTTTAATTACAATTCATGTAACTCAACTCCGTGAAGTGGCATCTCATCCTCTGTTTCATACGAAAGAACAAAATTGCTGTGATAAGTAAAGTGAGAGAAAATACTTCCACAACTTTTCTCTCTTACCACAGAGATTATGTAACAATACCTTAGAAAACCCTTATGCTAGCACTACTAATAATAGCACCCAAAAACTAGAGTAAAATAATAGAGCCTAAACTTATTTAGTGTAAATTGTAGTTGACCGTGGTGAAATAGTGGGAAGAGATGTGTCTGAGCTCATGTACCAGTACTCCGGAAGAACAATTTATTTAGAGCGAATACTTCCAGTACAAGAGTTTCCATTAAAAGATCCAAAACCTCAGTCAGCAATCGGTTTGCTGCCACTAGTAAACACCAAACAGAGAGAAAGGAGCCTTATATAGGTGAGGTCTGTGCCATTACACGTCGCAGCGAAGTGTAACATTCTCCAGCTCTTGTCACACTCTACGTAATGGAGTGTTACATGTAATGAGGCATGAAGTCGTTTGAGGCCCGTAGACTCAGCATCGTCTGACTGGTTAAACAATAACATATTGTAAAGTGATGTAAGTACGGTCTATTTTTTGTTTGTTTGTTTTTGTAATGAATTATTCATTCATCGTTGCTCCTCTGCCGCAGTTGAAGATACGTCAAATGGAAAAAACGATGTTTGAATTGAATGGGTTCACCGGAGTGGGTCTGGGCAAATGTCTTCAACAAAGCACCGATTAACTGAGATGAATTGGGTTTGGAGGGATGAGCGTTGTTATTAGACCCTTCTCCCTGTAAAAAACAGAGCAAATATTGATCTTTGGAGATGGAAATTGACTTCTAGGTGTGTTCTAAATGTCTTTAGACAGGCTGTTCATGAAGAGACCAGGCGGCACGACCGACCTGCAGATTGGAAGTAGAGCCTCTCACCGCCTTCAAAACGCCATGATTAAATAGCAGCGGAACCATTGATCAAAAACGTGAATACATTTACAGATGAACACATCAAATCAGCCTAGTTCTGTAATGAAAGAGTAGATCAAACTAAACAGATTCAATCCAAACACACACGTACACACAGTCAGTTCAAGCCATGTAGTGTTTTCACCCTGATGGTAACCAGAACTCAACTGTACTGCAGGACAGACTGGGGCAAATTTTACAACAAAAACACTGGCAGGAATGTGTTAAATAGGTATGAAATTAACATTTATGTGAGACTAACCTGAGGGAAGACAGACAATGGCAAGATTTACACGGAGGAGATTCCTGCAAATTCAACAAATACAGTTCCATTCTGACAAATTATCCATTTTTGACACATCGCCTGGCAGACTTCCCAAATTTTAGTCATCGATCACACGGGATTTTAGAAATTAACATTGCAAATGTGAATGCATATAATACTTCCTGCTCTGACGATGCTGAATTTGAAGAATTAGTTTGAGAAAAGGAAGGTGAAACTTTTTTCCCTAAAGGATGTAACTTTACTCATTATTATTATTATTACAATTAGTACAGTTGTATGTATTAAGGCCTTTGTTTCTGTGTGCAGCTCAACACAATGGAAAGTCCCAATGGTTTTCATTTTATTTTCATTGCAGAGATCTTTAATAGATTGAGTTAATTGGATACCGTGAGTGGGTGAAGATTCATTTCACGCATCTGTGGGATCCAACAGGTCATTCAAAGTACAATCAAATACTTTGTAATTGATTTCTCCTTGGTAACTCACCACCTACCAGGTACACAAAGCCCCCCTGTGGCCCCAGGAGTCTGCAGGAATAAACCAAAACAGCGATTCTAACTGGTCACATGTTGTCCTAACACATGTCATCAGTCTTTCCTTGGTGTATGGGTATTCAGGCGAAGACAGCGAGAAGGATTTTGAGATTCTTCAGTGAGAATCCCACTGATCTGCTAAATTCATTTCCTTTGAATATGCTCGTAAAAAATGTTAAACATATGTATTTGTATATTCTAGGGATCTGACGGTTCTGGAACGGGCTGAGTTGGTGCCTGAGTAGAAAACATTTGATTAGCGAGAGTCGTTTCCTTACTTCTCGTTGTGCTGTATTATCCTCCACCTTCTGACAGTTTATGCGTTCTTAATCCCCACCCCCATATGTACATCCTGCAGGTATATCTGCTGACACCTTAACTCTTATTTTAGTTCCGCTCTAAAATGTACCTGAATTATGTAAGCACAGGAAAGGAAGTGCAAGACGATAATGGTTAGGATGAATGAAAAACCTACTAAGAGCCCATATTTTAGAAGATATTACGGACGGGTGTTACTGGACATCAGTATCACTCTTCCTCTGGCATCTGTTTTCCATTTCTCTAAATCATCATCCATCTCTATTTAAATGCCCTTGTGGTTATATTTGGCAACACTTTGGTGATCTACATGCGTGTCTCCTATTTATCCTCTGTTGCTCCCTTTACTGTCTGCAGTCACAGCTCACCTGATACATGTCCCAGCTTTCCTCAGCCCTCTCATCTTTGAGAGACCCCAGCGTCCAAAATGGGTTACGTAGTCATGGCAGAGGCAGGTCAGTCAGGCAACAAGGTTACCGTGACCTCCTCTAAAACAGGAAGTGCACAGGGCCTTGTGCGATGCACACTCCAGTAATAGTGCAGCAGTAGTGGTTGAACGATGTCGCTGCAGTTTATTTTTCCACATTGACTGGATCCATCTGCACTGTGTGATACCTGAAGTTCTTAGATCTCCACCCAGAAAACTCACCACTTTCATGTGGGCATCTATCAGTTACATCCACAGGGACCCGGCCTATTGAACACTGAGCTTGAACACACCGTTAACCCCATTTAAAGAGTGTCAAATGTTTTAAGGACTAACCTTCCCAAAGGCAAAAGGCAAACTGGGATAAAGAAGGTTGCAACTGGAGAGGAGATCACTTAGTTTTACAAGAAGGGCAAAGGAGGCTATGGTTATGGCTCATTTTTGTTGTTTGACATTAGTGCTTTTTAAAATCTTGTCGTGTGTAATTATTTACTAGGATTGATCATTAGTGATATTCTACCCAGGACACGGTGTACATGTACCTGCTCAGTGGATACTATGTTATTACATAGATTATCTTAGCAGTTCATCCCTGATAGCCATTTCACAGATATACTTATGGAAGCTCTAAGCCTAGACTTTCCCCAGATCTATGTAGCCGTGTTCTACGTCTGCTTCGCGGCCTCCCGCAGTCATCCCTCTCCTTACTATCACCCACTCACTCACTCTCACCCACTCTCCAATATGAAGGTCATCCCAGAATCCTGACTAGATCCTTGTGAGGAGGATCGCTGAGTAGATGTGTCACTGATGACATCCATGTAGAGGAGGATACTCCATGCTTGAACCTGAACCCCTGTGGCTGAGAGGGTACAGGCCTATTCAGGATATATAGTCGTAACAAATGATTAGACGGATGCTAACTTGAGTCTTGTCTTTGAGGCTTCGAGTGTTGTTTTCCAAAATGTCAATGGGTTTTCGATAAAGTTTGTGAGTATCGTGTTGAATGTTTATTCTATCCATCCATTGCAGAGTCCGTATTCGTGGCTCGGAGTTGTATGACGTCTTGTAGTCAGACCAGACTGCATTGTATAGAAAGCATAACTGAAAATGTATATTTAATAGATTTATATTTTCGGTTTAAGTGTGTGTGTGAGAGAGAAAGAGAGAGAGATACAGAGTCAGTCTTGGGCTGCCGCAGAGCTTGGCCAAACACCAGCTTGACGACAGCAGCTGGAGAGTAGTGATGTAATATCTTGTTGCCATGGAGACGTGGTTCCTAAGCATCACTAAAAATCCAAGGGCGGTGGAAAGTCATCGGGCTGTCTGGCTGGGACGTACCATACCTGGGACGAAATGATACACAACTAGAACAGAAGGGGACAAATATGCAGTGGATTTATTTTTATTAAGTTAATTGAATTAACAGCGCAGGAAATGTCCGTGTTATGTTTTGTCACTGTAAGAAAATTGGCGTGTTGGGAACACCCAAATCGTAAAGCCAAATGAATGGGGGAAGAAACATTTTAGAATTTCAAATGAGGCCCTGCTGTCTTTCATCACATTATCAGTTTATAATAAAAAAAAACAACAACTTTTCAGAAGTCACAGTCGAACCATTATCTGCTCCTCTGAATCAGTATGCATCCTTAATTAAGGCAGAAAACCCTTTCAGTGGTTGGATCTGATTCGTAATCTAGATAACTCTCGGGAGACAGAGATAAATAAAAAAGAGGAAATGGGCTGAGAAAGAAGGACAAAGGAGGAAGGAGGAAGAGACAAAGACCGATAAAAGAGCCTGCAGCAGAATGTATCTTATCATCCCTAAATGCACGGGGCTGTTTCAAAGCATGGAAATGAAGTAGTCTCTTGACTAAGATTACGAAGCTGAGAAATGTAATCACATATCTGTTTATATTAGAATTAGTAAGCTATTTCAAAGACGCAGCAGGCGTGAACAAAAGGAGACTTTATAATAGTTGTGAAAGTAGCGATGACTTAGTTTTACAATGTTATTATGTTCATATATAAGCGTGTTGTTTGCTGGTTTTTATTGATGTTCATATAAGCGGTTACAAAGAATCATCTGTTATGAAACTGGACACTTGTGTGACTCATTAAAACCATTATTTAGACCTTATACAGTCGTCTGCCCTATGACATCATTTGGTGCATCCAATGATCAAATACAGTATTACACAACGTATAGTGAAAAGTGATTTTAAAGTGTTGTCTTGTACTCAAGTGCCTTTTGCTTCTTGATTTACTTGACTTGATTTCCCGCCCTCTCGCCAGCTATAACTCCCTCATGCAATATATTTTTTAAATCTTCTTTTATTATCTTTATGGTGCCGGGGCTGTGGGGTGGAGGTTCAGCTATTTCTGTACCTCAGCAATAAGTTTCTCTTTGTCTTCTGTGACAACAATTGGACCGAAGCAATCATGTAAGGGATCACATATTGTCCACGGGTGATTGTCGTGATTATAGATTATGGAGAGAGAGAATGAGTGACAGAGTGAATTGTATCGAGATGTGCAAAAATTACGGACCTTTTCAACAGTGTAGCAGCTACGCCGAAACCGACACTTGTGTGAAATAGCGTCGAACTCTCTACATTGCACACGAAGCCTAAACCACAAAGATCATCTGTATCATCACGTAGATCTCATCATTTACAGCTCCTTTGTGTCTATCTGTCTTTTTGTTTCAAAGCTCACACAGTTGCTTGTAATGCTGACACACGTATGAGCCAATCAGTGCAGCATAACGTCATCACAGCCCTGCAGAGTCCTGAGACCAGCACACTTTGGCTCTGCTTCAAACCGGTGTCAGACAACAAAAAGCTTAGCTTGCTGGGGTCAGCTGTAATTATAAAGGTAAAGGAAGCAGGCTCGGTACAATTCAGCCCTGAGACGCATGAGGCAGATTAACAAAGCGGCAGAGGGACACGCTGAAAAACTGACATCCAGGATTTTGGACTGGAGACGGCACTTTTTCATTCAGTGCTGAAAAGTCTCCAGTCACTTTGTAACCTGTAGCCTGAGCTGTGTTTACCTGCATGCTAGAGTGGTGACTTCCTTCCAAATCTTTCCTCATACACATGTCAAACGACCCTATAAAAACAGGCATCTCATAAGGGCTGAGTGCCAGTCTAATCAATTAGCAGTTCTGTTTACGTCCAAATCCATATTTCATGCTGTGATCATCGGAGCTCCTCTGACTGATTAAAAATGTATATAAAATAGATTCATTGTCAGATGTGGTATCAAGGCGTTTATGTGTGTCTCTGTCTCATTGTGTATGTGTTCAAATATAAAATCGGAGCTTTTGGATTATTTGAATTATGAGATTTTCTTATGATTTTTGTGCGTGGTATCCTCAATTATTCATAGTTTTTTCCATCGTAAATCACCCTTAACAGTTTGTCTTGTGGAAGTAGAATATCAAGAAATATTGAATTTCTATTCCATAGACGGCTCAAAAATATTGTAAAATAAAACCCCCCTCCTGTATGTGTGTATCTTTGTGTGTTAGTAGGTGTAAGTGTGTGTGTGTCCCGGAGTACGACATGGCTTGAAGACTTATGTTGGAAGAAAACTCAGAAGTCATCAGTCAAACACGCTAATCCGTCTGTCTGAGAAGATGCTGCTGCTTTCATTTGAATTTCAATCTCTAATCTTTTCTTCTTAGTTATTATTCTTTTTCATCATTTACAACAATAGCTTGTCATTGTTATAATTATTATGATCAGGAAGACTGTTGCTGCACAAAAATAAGCCGTAGCAGAATAAAAGATGTGATAAATCTACTAGTATAGGCGTTTAATTTTGACACTGCTGCATGTTATACAAAATGTAAGTAGCTATCTATATGCAGCAAATGCCAGTATCAAACAACACATCAGGCCTGGAATGAATCCCTTTCAGTGAGTCATTCTGATGCTGTCCACCTCTCTGGGAGCCAAGAAAAAAGGAGGGGAGAGGGAGAACGAGCTCCCACAGGGCAAGAAGGCTGTGCTGCCTCGTCCTTCTAGTTTTAAAACACTCACACACACACACACACACACACACACACACATTCACACACACTAACTCAGCAAAATGCAACGCTGCTCCACCAGCTCACCAAAGTAGCCTCTTAACCATTCAATCACAGCGCTTACCTCATGGAGGGAGAAGTTGATGCTACACATACAAAGGTCAGCAAAAAGACAAGGATGATATAGAGGAGAAGAGGAAGATGGGAAGGAGATAAAGGGGAAAGACAGGAGACTGTGTGATTGTGTGTTCACATGTGCAAGAGGGAAAACGAGAGCGAAAAAGAAAAGACGAGAGCCCTTTGGCTGCCACTCGACTGAAGTGTGCACCATCACGTGAGCCGGTGATGAGGATATTTACCCCACAGTGAGAGGGGAAGAGTGAGAGTGCCTCAGAGGGGTAATGCTTAATATTCCACACACATTCAGCTGATCTGCTATAGGAAGAGTTTAAAAATAGACCACAGCAGACTATTGGGCTGGGAAGCTGACACTCCAAGAAGAGAGATGCAGTCATGGACTACGATCAGGGTGATCCAGACGTACGATCTGAGGGGGAGATTGATGCACTTCTTCTTGCTAATGACAATTATTCAGCACATCCATTTGGTGAAACACAGGAACAAGACAACATCTGCTCAGCCTCGTCTCCAGTATCTCTGAGTGGTTCTTTTTGGTGACAGTGAGAGAGTTAAAAAATGCTGCACGGTACTGAACAGAAAGAAACAGATAAACTGGATGGGTTATCTTATTCAAAGCGCATAAAAAGTGAAGGACGGCCTTCATTAAATCATCACATCCATCCACCTGACACATCTTATCTCAATGACGCATTTATAAGAAATACTGGTGCTTCCTAATCCGGGGCCTCGGGTGCCATTATGCCACATATTTAACTTTTGTCACCTACTCCTGGGCAAGTCAACACGCTTTATTAAACAAATCAGTCATGGGCAGAGCAGGTAGAGAGAGAAATCTGCAGTGCTGTGGTACTTGAGGAACAGCAGGGAAGAACACTTTTCAATTCTACTACTACAGGCAAGGATGAGGATTTAAACTGATATCCAGCATAATGCTAGCATTTGACAGACATTATTTATCTTATGTTACAGCATGATGGTGAATTATTTTAAAATTGTTCCCTGACGACGATATCAAGCCCCTACAATCTAAAACCTGGTATGAATGGAAGGTATCGGATTATGGATTCATTCTTGTTGATCTTGTTGAAGAGAGAAATTCATATATTTTGTGGTTGGGAACATTTGTAGTGTTACCTGGGTATTGGTACCTGTGGTTCCCTCGCCCTGTCACAGTCTCAGTCCAGAGTGAAAACCATGGTTGGCAGAACGTTTTCCTCCTCAGTGCCTTGCCTGACCACATAAGAAATACCCCCTGAAACACTTTTTCATGGCCTTTTACACCATTTACTTCATATTCTATCACCTTGTTTTTTTTAAAATTCTCTTCTTACTGAAAGGTGAAATACAAATGTTTATTATTATTGTTACTATTTTGTATCATTGGCTCTCGATCCATAGCAATTCAAATTGTTTGCACCTTTCCAAATTAGCATAATCTTGACTATGAAATGGTTTAGTTTTATTTTTTAACCGTTACTCTTCATTTATATATTATGCCTGTCTGAAGGCATATTTAGGTCCAGCGCATACAGCTGTACTAGATCACACCTACAGGATCATCATGGGACATATACAGTATGTCTGTATCTGTGTGGTCCAGAATGTTTGAGTATTGGGTAATAGTTTATAAACAACCAAATCCTCATTTAATTCTGGAAGTGCTCA
>OMNV01019683.1:125346-136733 GCA_900303265.1 Brotula barbata
TGGGGGGGAGGGGGGCGTTTTAACACACAGGTGTGTTACATGTCAGTACATCCTCCCCCCCCCCAAATGAAGGAATACGATGACTTGACTGACCTGGATGGTGCAGGTGTACTCCGAGTCGTCCAGCAGCCTGACGGTACAGTTGCATTCCCTGTCCAGACTCCTGATGCTGCTGCTCATTAGTCTGCTCAGCATCTTCTCGTTCGTCTGCGTACGGGACCAGGTACGGCCGCACACAGCGCGTACATACAAGTTGATCTCTGACGTTTCAACGACGTTTGTGCTCTTTCGTCCAACACCTGGATAACAGCAGCACGGGCAGTGCGGAGCGGCGGTGGCGCATCGTTTCGGCGGCGTGCGTAAAACGGGACTGACTGCGTTTCTGTGAGATTGTACCGCTGCTCTCCGTGGTCCACTTACACCCGCTCCATACCTTCATCCCCCCTCCTCCTCCTCGACGTTGCCATGCCGCTTCTCGATGCTGCTGGGCGGGATAAATGCTGAATGACGCGTCCGCCGGCCACAGGAGAGCCAGGACAAACGAGATGCATTCAAGATCCACTGCCGAAGTCGGAAATTTTGCTACCATTCGTGACCAAAACACATGGTCTGTAATAGTAAGGCAGACAGGGACTGGGATTCGACACGACCATTCTGTTGGTTCTCAATCCTGCTTCTTCGCAGCCAAAACACTGTATATTTACATCTATACTTGGCCTACACACACACCTGAATAACCAGAATTGCCATGTTTATTTGGTTAAGAGACGATGCTTACAAACTCTTGAAACACTTGGTTGAGCCAATCATGGATGGGCAGAGCAGGGACGGATGGAGGATGTATGGTCATCGTCTCAAAGAATAATTTTTCATATTTAGTTGTATATTTATGCATATGTATGTTCATAATTATGTTTCATTAGCGTTGTATAAAGAGTCGGTGGAAAGACAACATCACATTCCTCCACAGCTAAATATATGCTACTGAAGTTGTTTTTTTTCAATTTGAAAGATTTGTTTTTAATTTTTGGAAACACTGCTGCAAATCAAGTATTTTCTGTTGTGGTCAGCTTATGAATACATTTTTGTTAATAACCAATTCGTTAGTCATTTTAGTTGTATTTGATGGTACATAAACATGAATTGTGGCTGGTTTGATCAGGTCCCATCTCGAGTGATTAGAAGTAGACCTCAGAAACTCGCGTAGTCTATCGTAAAACGGATTTTCCCATTATCTCCTATGGTAACTTGCGCTCATCCAGTAATGCTCATATTTCGGACCGCACCTGAAGGCAGCAGGATATTATTAATTAAAATTCCATCATTCCACCACAGGTTGAAGTCATAGTCCCGACTCTGTTCGCTGTACATGACTATAAGTAGATATATCTCAAACTGTTTACACCTGATCATTTATTTGAACTTTTAACTAAACTATAATATCTCAGAGACATAGTACTGCGATTCGATGTGGGTTTTTTTACTCCAGAATTTGCCCTCATTCTGTTTTCCGTTACTCTCGTTGTATGTTCTGGTTGTGAACGCCGATCTTTTGCATCAAAATACTGTAGTAGCCAAAAAAAGTGCCTTGCTCGAGGGCAAGGCTCCGTTCTACACCCACATTCTCTGCCAAGTATTGACCTTGGCAGTCAGCCACACTACACATCTAAACCACGGGTTTTCCCTTTATTTTCATAAAACATTTCCGTTTTAAAATCCGACGTCGACGTCTGAATATTGCAAACTGAATCAAAGCAAACTGAATAACGGTCACGTCCCGGTTTCTGGAAATATGTCTCCCTCTAGTGGCGGTTCATTAGAGGCTGTAGGAGACCTTGGAGAGCTCGTTCATTTTTTTTAATGTGATGTCAGGGCTGCAGGGAAAGATGTCACTCTCATCCCACTTTGACACTCTGACACTCATCTATTGGCCGTCAAAAAATGTAAATAATTATGGAGCTTGGATGATACAATACACTCCTTCAGCCACGGTGACAGAATGTGTGTGTGTGTGTGTGTGTAAAGGCCACATTATTTGTGCTCAGGAGGATCTTCAACAAACACCACATCCCTATGTTCTTCAAATGCAGCAAGACACTACGACAGAAACTGATCCACCCGAAAGAAAAACAATTTAATGTATGTTGTCCACTACAGTGAGGAATCTGGAGACTCATACATCGGAGAAACCAAACAACAATTAAGCAAACACATGGCCCAACACAGGAGAGCCGACGCCTCAGGACAAGACTCAGCAGTCAATCTACGTCTGAAGGACAAGGGACACTCTTTTGAGGACAACAACATACACATCTTGGTCAGGGAGGACAGATGGTTTGAAAGAAGAGGCCTTCTCCGTGATAGTGGAAAAACCACTAACAAAGACGTGATAGATACGGTCTATTGCCCACCTACAATGCTGTCCTTTCATCCCTCAACAGGAGACTTAACACCTGTACTCATGTGACCCCAGGTGGCGGCCCCTGCAATGGTATTTGCATTTGGTCTCTGCTCACTCCATCCACTCTCAACACAGGGTGCCTGGGGTGCTAATGAGCCAAGTAGTATCAATGACCCGGACTAAGACCCCACCAGTCAGTTCGAAGTGAAGAGGCCTCTTGGATGAGAGGTGAAACGTTTTCATGTATCGTCTGTTACACTCAATTTAATTCTTCTTGGATTTGTCCTGTACATCTCACAGACCCAACTGGAACTTGCAAGTTACAAATCCTTGACTATGAGTTGAAGCGATGGTAGTCCAAGACAAGTCCTTCCCTATTCCTGCTGTAATCACATCCATGTCAGATTAAACTGCTGTTCTCAATCTGTGTAAATTTGTGTTAATATTTCATTTGTTTTGTCTACAGAACTATTGAGAGGAGTTTAAGTGTCTCAATTCACGTCTCTCTTAATCTGTCTTACTGCAACATAGATCCAACGGTGGATGAAACAACTTGTAGAAGTGATATCGACTATCTTACACCTTTACCCTATATTATAGTGAATTATCAAGTAAAATCGCTGGGCAACAACAAAAAAATGAGTGACACCATAAATATCGAAAAGCAAAGAATAGTAGAAAAGAAGCACTTGAAATTCATTATAGTTTGTGAAGAACAGTGGACGAGAACAGCTGACATGTGTTGATAGAAACACCGACACCTAGTGGTCATTCCTACTCACTGCAGGCTGTGGGAGCTCCTCTCAACTCCTGTCTGCTGATTGGCTGAACGTTGCAGGAAACGCAACACAGCTTCCTCCGTTTTATAACTTAACATTCCTCGTGCGGTTTGTTACCAAACTCCAACACCCACGGAGAGAAGCTTTGTCTTGCGAAGAGAGAAAAAGATAATATAGAAGGTAAAACACGCTCCATAAATGTTCGTTTCTTTGATTTTATCTGAGGTTGATTGACAGCTGGGATAGTCTCCACCAGACCTAAATAAATTTATAAATAATGGATTGCGGGATGACCCCTCGTCGTGTAAACATCTTGTAGAAAATTCTGTGCTGACAAAATACATCTGTTGCATACCTTTGAGAGAGCATTGTGAATGATTTCTGAGGGTTCAGAAATTAAATAAAAGTTTATTTGGAATTGTTAAATTACAAACGTAAAGTTTGATGAATTTTGGTGGATTGTATCTAAAAACATAATTTGCCATTGCTTGTCCTCAAAGACTTTCATGCTTTATCCATTGTGTTTTAACAATAATCCAATGCCTTCCTTTCCTTACATTTTGATCTAAATCCACCCATTCCCATCCTAACTCTTTAACCCCCTCACAGTTTGTCCATTTTGCTGTTTCCTCAGAGATGGCCCATACATGTATCCATTGGTTCCGTAAGGGACTCAGGTTGCATGACAACCCAGCACTGATGGCTGCTCTGAAGGACTGCAAGGAGTTCTACCCAGTCTTCATTCTGGACCCTCACATCCACAACAATGACCGTGTTGGTATCAACCGCTGGAGGTTCCTCATTGGGGCCCTCAAGGACCTGGACTGCAGCCTCAAGGAACTCAATTCCAGGTGAAAACACAGAGTCAAAAGAAAATGAATATCCAGGAACATATTACCATAGGTTGTTGATTAAATAGATGAATTAATATAAATAAGTGACAGACATTGTGTTTGTAAGGCCTTGGATGGAACCTTATGGGCTCCAAAATAGAACTGTATTATGCTGATATAGTGGTAACGCCTTAAAAAAAAATCCTTTGGGAATTATTTTTCTTTATGATGGCCCGCATGTATATCTCACCACTGCCGCATGGTAAAAATGCAGACATTTCTGGGTGAAATGTCAAATGAGAACACTTTCCAAGGAAATTTTGAGTATCTGTTTACAAGTACAGTCATAACTCTAGCTCTAACTAGCTGGAGTAGATTTTTAACGCTTCAAGCAGAGGGATCTATAAAGCCAAAAGACTCCAGAAGGCACCGACTTAAAAGAAAAACATAAACATTACAAAACTCAAGCATCAATGTAAAATTTATACTGAAAGTACAGCTGCAGTCATCCAGACTTGTGATCGTGTGGTGTGTGCTGCCTCCCTCAGGTTGTTTGTTGTGAGGGGGAAGCCAGAAGACGTCTTCCCTGAGCTTTTCAAAAAGTGGAAAGTAACAAAGATAACCTACGAGTACGACACAGAGCCCTACAGTCTGAGCAGGGACGGGACGGTGACCACGCTGGCCAAAGAACACGGAGTGGAGGTCTTCTACAGAGTCTCCCACACTCTCTATGATGTAGACAGGTATTACCGATGAGCTCCTCTAACACCCAGGGACACCCCCTCAGTCTCTCCAGGCCTGAATGAAAACCTTTGTTTTATTTGTTAACTGAAATATTTTCACTGCAAATGATCTATTGTGATCTCCTCTTAGGATAATTGAAGAAAACAATGGGAAAGCTCCCCTTACCTACAATCGTCTGCAGGCAATAGTGAAGACCCTTGGTGCCCCCAAGAGAGCGATTCCTCCTCCAAGCACAGAAGACATGAACGGTACTAAAGAACTCTCATTTTGCCGATATAGAAATCACTGGCAGGAATTCCGTTTCACATCATATATTTAGCAAACACTGGTCCCTCCATAAACTCTTCATCTTTTTCCACAGGCTTGAAGACGCCTTTTTCAGAAAACCATGAGGAGAAATATGGCATCCCAACACTAGGAGAGCTAGGTCATGACACTGAATCTGTGGGAGAGGAGCTGTTCCCCGGGGGAGAACAGGAGGCACTCAGGAGACTGGATGAACACATGAAAAGACCGGTACTTCTCTGTTCACAGCATGAAAGACTAAACCAGCGTTAAAAGTAGCTGTGAAGGACAGTTTATTGGGTCCTGTGGTTTTGTTTGAACCCTGTTTTCCCCGTCCAGGGATGGGTGTGTAAGTTTGAGAAGCCCCAGACCTCTCCAAACGCTCTGAGCCCCAGCACCACTGTTCTCAGTCCGTACCTCACCTTTGGCTGCCTGTCTGCACGTACCTTCTGGTGGAGACTAACAGACGTCTACCGGGGGGTGTGTATTAAACTTCATTATCACAAGTGATTTTTTTTTTGCATGTCAATTAACTTAAATTAAGTGTTAAGTGTAGCATACAATGAAGAGACTGGTGAGAAATACATGACTTCTCATCATGACGTGTCCTGACTTCTTTGTTCTCTGTGTGGTGTATTTTCAGAAGAAACACTCAGATCCGCCAGTTTCCTTGCACGGCCAGTTACTATGGAGAGAATTCTTTTACACAGCTGGTGTGGGCATTTCTGACTTTGACAAGATGGAAGGCAACGCTGTGTGCACTCAGGTGGACTGGGACACCAACCCGGAATATCTGGCTGCATGGAGAGAGGTATTATGATTCAGTGCAACCAGGAAGGATTTTGACAGGAAATGGACAAAGGATTTGCTTGATTGCACATAATTGTGAGGGTGGTTCACTTAAGTGCTTCAAATGGTCTCCGACCTGGGAGTCAACCTTTTTGTGGATATATGAACATGTCAAAGGTGCTGAAAGGGCCCTCTTTCAAACCAAAGGAGCAAAATATAGCCGTCTTGGTTTGCTTCACGGTTCTCTGTCTGGTTTACTTTGCTGAACTGTGTTTGGTTAATGTAAATAGAACTAAACATCCTTAAATATTGTTCCATCTAATTAAATGTATCATAAATATTTAAACATGCTGTGTTTCCCCGAAGGCCCGGACCGGTTTTCCGTTTATTGATGCCATCATGACTCAGCTCAGGCAGGAGGGCTGGATCCATCACCTGGCCAGACATGCTGTTGCTTGTTTCCTCACCAGAGGAGACCTGTGGATCAGCTGGGAGGAGGGGCAGAAGGTGCAGAATTTCACTGGCCACTCAATCACTTCTGTCATGTTAATCACAGTGGCCCACTTGCCAAGTTTTCATTACCAAAGGATCATTCTTCATTCCCAAATCATTGTTGTAGGTGTTCGAGCAGCTTTTATTGGATGGTGATTGGGCTCTGAATGCTGGGAACTGGCAGTGGCTGTCAGCTAGCACCTTCTTCCACCAGTTCTTCAGGGTCTATTCCCCTGTGGCCTTTGGCAAGAAGACAGACAAAAATGGAGACTACATTAAGTAAGACCTGGACCCTTGTAAAATGCAAATGATCATGAATTACACAGGGATTATGTTTCTACGCTGACTCTCCTGTATTTTTCAGGAAGTACCTTCCTCTTCTGAAGAAGTTCCCAGCTCAGTATATCTATGAGCCATGGAAGGCTCCGCGTAGTGTCCAACAAGCAGCAGGGTGTATTGTGGGTGAAGACTACCCCCGTCCCATTGTAGAGCATGAAGTGATCAGTAAAAAGAACATTCAGAGGATGAAGGCCGCGTACGCAAAGAGATCGCCGAACGCCCAAGAATCACCCAAGAAAAATAAAGGTACCGTCATGAACTCAAGCTCAATGTAAAAACTGTGTTCTTTAATGAATTATCATTAATCGTTTATTTATTTTTTACTAGGTGATAAGCGTAAGGGTCCATCTGTTGCAGACATGCTGAAGAAGAAAGGAAGAAAAACATAATGTGAGTTATTTTCCTACACTGTGAAAAATACAACTGTACTGTAATAGATTTTGCTTGGCAGCTTTTGTTTACAAATACTGAATGTACGGACATTGTGATGCTAATCCATGACTTTTTATATATAAAAATGTTTTGTGTTTCTGTTCCTTTTTTGGAGTTTGTTTGCTGAAAAGGAAACGGTAAAATGTGACTGTTATTCACTACACTGCGTCTTTTTGGGTCAATAAATTTTTTTCCAAATTATTCACCGGACGTAAGTGAATCATTTCAGGGCCCATGTTATTAACTGATCAGCATGATTTTGGCGGATAGGACTTTTTATTTTCCTCAATCAAAGCAACGAAGGGCCAAATTCTACAACCTCTACATCAACGGCGAGCGTTCAGAGCGCCTCGTGCTCATTTCCACCACAAGAGGTCAGTGTAATTCTACTTGCATAATTAAACAATATATCATGTGATATTTCAATTGGTATATTTAATGGCTTGAACAGCTTGTTTGGGAAGCTTTATAATAAGTAAACATACAATTGTCTCCAGTAAATCTGTTTTAAACAACAGGACAGAGGAGGTGTGTGTTGAGCTGAGAGTCTGTGAGCTGCATTCAATCAACCACTGAAACGAACACTGAGCTGTAAAGGAAAGGATAATATCACTACACATACCATCACATCATAAAACAGACAACTGGATACAATAAAAGGATGTAAGACAAAAACAAGATTGGCCATAGAATTCCACATTAGATCAGCAATGAGCAAGAATTCTGTCTAGTTTGAGGCCCATTCAATTATTTTTCTATCTGCATTTCCAGTTTGCTGTCACTGATATGTTGAGTTTAAAAAAGACTTAGCACGACATTTTGAAGGGTGAAAGACTAAATTTATCCTACGCACAGTAACGACCATCAGCTCCGATCGGATCAGGGAAATGTTGCTCATGCAGTATTAACTGAGGCCCATTAGCCTGACCACACGTACGTTGTATGTTTGCAGTCGGTGCGTGTGATTGGCTGTCGGCACTGTGAGCAATGCGGTGCTACGTAAAGGCAGTGTGTGTAAGACGCGGGGGGAGGCACACAGCTGTCCATGGAGGTCAAGTCATCTCCTGTTTCTGCTTCCTTGGAGCTGACACTGGTATGAATATCCAGAAGATGATGTCACAACCCGAGCAACAGGCCGGGCTGCTGTACAAAGCCAAGTTCAGTTTCCACAGAGACCTGTCAAACATCAAAACATGGGAAGGGGATTGAGACACTGGCGATAACCTCGCACGGATCATCCACGTAGCACAACAAAGCCAAACAGGTGCGGCTATATCACTTCAAATATCCTCGTTTGAATATAGATTTACTTGTAATATTTGTCTCATGTTGTGTTTTATCTAAGATGTTTGACGTTCACAAAATCTGAATTATCAGTGCCTTTTCCACAGACTGAAGTAAACCTGATCATAGCAGATTACTTCAGCACCTCAAGCCATCTTGGATGTGTTGACTTTAATATCTCCTTTGGATTAGAACAGCATGTTCCAGTGCAGCTGGCGCTCCACGCAGCTTTAATAGTAGTGATTCATCTCTGCAGTTTACTTGCTGCACAGTCAGTCGCATCGAACAATTACTACCCAATCTACATACCATGTTTACTAAAGACAGGATACAGACCAGGTGGCATGTTAGCATGCAAAAGTAATGATGTTTACACATCTGCAAAACAAAACTTGAAGTCCACTAGGAACCATAATTTGATAAAAAAAATCATATTACAAAGTAGGCAGGGCACAGCATGGGCACTTATTCACACATTAACAGCTACGGGTAATTTGACCTAACCCGAACGTCTTTGCAGGTGGGAGGAAAACAGAGCACCAAGATAAACCCCACAGACACCAAAAGGCCCCCATCAGATTCAAACCTGTGACTTTCTTACTTTTGTGCCTCTGTGCCACCTTCTTTCTAGCACCACGGTTAAATGGCTGGAAAATATACTCTATACACGTTTAACGTTTATCATACAAAATCACCTTTAAACAACACGGGTGACCAGTGTCAGATCACTCAGACAGCACCGTGTCGTGGTTCCACTGTCACTGATATGATGCTGCATAGAACACCTGTTCAAAACAAAATAGAGCAATTGTTAAATTGTACAGAAAATGAAAGTCCTGCATTCATTTTGGCTAAAAGATGGCAGGTGTTTGTCAACGACCATTTACACACAAACTCCAAAAAGTGGTGACAACAGAGTCCTCTCTTTTGTTGTAGCACAGGCGTCATCGGAGAGAACAGAACGAGGAGACTCTGATCCTGAAAAGTCTCTGTTTATGAGAATGGAAAGAATGAATGAATGCCTCTGTGAAACTAAAGACCCAGCAGTTGTCCAACCGTCTTCATACCTCTTGGTCTATGTCTGTCCCCACCAGCGCTCATCGCTGCACATAACTCCGAACAACAACCCTCTAGATCTGAGCTTGTCCTTCACCACCCAGGTTCCAGAACCATTTCATTACCCCTCAGTAAGCTGGTTCTATTTATGATACCATACAATTATACTGGCAAAAGATCAATAATGGTGTAAACAAAGCCTCAGCATCATCCTTAGCCCCTCCATAAATCTGCCACACTAAGCCCCAACAGGATTTTGAGTGCTAAATATAGCAAAGCATGAAGCAATACAGGTGCAATCAGGTTGACGTTATGCCCCCCCGAGTGTCCCATCTGAGGTCTGAGAACCATTGTGACAGCATAGAAAGTGGAGTTGGGTAAAATAGGTATAATATGGTGCAAGGGTCATCAAGCCAGGAAAAATAAAATGTTGTTACAAAAGTGCAAAGTTAATGTCATTAATGCAATTGTAATCTAGTCAAGAGTCTGAAGATGAATAAATGTAAATCTAGAATCACCTCTCGTTTCCATCTCGTTGTTACAGACACACAAACACACACATATTAACAAATCACCAAAACAAAAGAGAATCTCAAGGCCTCCACCTACACCTATCTGCACATCTGGCCAATCAGAGCACATCTGCCAACAAACCTGGTGATGCCTGCAGCAGCATTTTATTTCGTCAGCTATAATGTTCAGCAATAGGAAGTCCCTTTGAAGCCATCAGAGCTGTAAACGCATGCTTCAGGAGATCCGCTGTCAAATCGAGTCACATGACTGTGTCTCCCAGCTCGGTAATGTTTCCACACCCTGCTGTGCTTTGATCTCTCTGTGCACACCCCATCCAGAATATCCTCATCACACGGAGCCAACTGTGTTTTCCAGCCCCTTCAGAGGGAGGTTTGAATCCCAGAGCCCATACAGTGTGTGTCCATCACCATGTCTATATGTGTACGTACATACACACGGGGCAGGTGTGAAGGGGGGTGAGATGTCTAGGAATATTGTGGGGGTCCATCCTGAAATGTCACGATACGTGACCCTTTTCACACTGTTGGTAGTAACTGATCACTATAATTAATGTGTAAAATGCTGTATCAATATCAATATAGAAGACCTCGAGTCACTTTTATCTACCATTCATTATGACATGTTTATATATATATTATATTTTATTTTCATGTCACATGTTTTCAGTAGGTGTGGATTGCTCTCAGACAATCTTGATTACAAATTGAGTCACTATATTAGTTCCTTGGCAAGAAAGGTGGAAACACTGAGAGTGGCTGAAAAATATGACAGATAATTGGAAGGAGAAATTAAGATAACTGCACAGCTTGTGTAATAAGATGAGAATAGTGTATGTACTAACACGAGAGCAAATACATGTTGATAGCCTTGAAGCTGATTTGCTTGAAAGAGGAGATGGCGGTTTTGATTACATTCATGATAGAGGTGACTTTGACAACATCCAGTTGGTCTTTTAATTTCACAGGAAATCAGGTTTGTTTGCTTGTTTGTTTGCTTGTTTTTGTTTTTAGCAAAACCAAATTTACCGACTCAGAGACAGATGAAGGATTAACAATTAAGTCTTATTATTATTATTGTTGTTGTTGTTGTTGTTGTTGTTGTTGTTGTTGTCAGTTAGCATTGTTGCCTCACTTCCAGTCCTGGGTTCAAATCCCTGAGCCCTCCTCTGTCTTTTCTGTGTGAATGGTCCAAAGTAGTCTGAGTTTGTCAAATGCAGAGGAGGAATTTCACCACAGAAGTTAAATGGAGAAAATATTCTATTAGATCAAGACAAACTTTGGCTTGTTCAGCCTTGGTGGTGATTTTAATAGTTTGATGGTTGAGGGTAACCATTTTAAAATGGAGTTATAAACAAACCACAAGGCCGCGCACAGTATCCGACAGAACAACAAAAAAGAAAGCGCAGTGCTAATTGTGTGT
>OMNV01019683.1:136753-182928 GCA_900303265.1 Brotula barbata
TGCATGGTTGTGTAAAGATAAAGTGCTCATGGCCCTTTGGCACTCAGTAGGATCTGCCTATATAAGGCTGTTCTATTCCTACTGCTTTGACTCTGGGGATCCATTGCAATTGTCAGGCAGAGGACAATGCATGCCGCTGGGATTCACCTTCCTAAGACGTATATGTTAAAATAATAAGATTTTATCCAAAATAAAGAATTCTTTCTATAGGTCCCTTTGATATTTCTGTTCAGTTTAATCAGCTCCTTTTAGTAAACAGAGATCAATATAATGACAGATTTGAATGTCATGAATGTGCTCCTGATATTAACAGACTTAAACTGAAGGTTTCATCCATCTGATTGTCAGGTTCACGTGATTCTTCTCCATAGTCCACATCCAGACAAACATGACAGCTTACACTCTTTCTTTTTTTTTTCTCCCCCTATTTGGCAGAGAACCAAATCCATGAAGACCTTCCATTTCATAGTAGTTATTGTGGATCTTAAACATTCAGGACTTTTGTTTATGGACTACTCAATGGATTCTATGTTTTGACTGCCAGCATGGTAGTTTTGATCAAATCCATCCAAAGGCAAGTTTAGGAAAGTGTGATGTGCTCTTGGGACTATTTGCAGGCTGACTATAAATAGTCGGGCAGCCTACGCATGCTCATGTTTGATTGGAAATTGTCGTGCCTGAAGTCAGTGCTGTGGTGGCGTGTCTGTCAAAAGCAAGACAGAAAACTTGTGAATGGTGAGTTAACTGCATTCATCAGTTTGCTGAGTATTGTTTGTGGAAATAATAGACATGACAGCATGTGTTAGAGTGTTTATTTTGACAGAGCATCACTTGGTTTTTACTTTTATGGCAGTTTTTAAAAATCCATTTAACAACACAATATCCTCTCCAACTTAATACACAACTGTACTTTTGTATTTCTAACGCCACAGATCATGCCAGTCGATAATCTCATTCTCTTTTCCTCTTTCAGCTCATATCCATTGTTCAGAACAGAAACAAGTGAGGTCAGAAACTTTTTATCACCTGGATATTTTTTTCATCTGATGGGAAAATGACTTCCAGAAGGACAATGTCCCGCTCCAATTCTGCAAATGGACGATCCAGCCACAACGGGGACGATAGCGTAGGGATTAGCCGTCCCAGTTGCTGCAGCTATCTCTCTAACGTGAGGCCCGAGAACAGGTACAGATTCCCCCAGCTGTGTGCCAAGCATGTACAGTGTAATTCATCAATCACTCCTTTTGAAACATCTGTTTTCATACGGTTTCCCGTGTTCAAATACACGGCTCCTTTTGGACATGATGTCATTGAGAGTGAGATGCATGGGAATATTTGTTTAGAGAATAAGGAATGTTGGTCATCGGGATAAACACTTTAATGGTACTGCAAAGAATAGAATAAGAGCACCCCTTAGAGATAATAGCTCTTCTTTTATTTATGTTTGTAGCACAAAGCATCATTGTGGCAACATTCAAGAGATTTGTTCTTTACTCCAACAATGTCTTAGGTATTGTTGTTGCTCTTAAACGCTGCTGTGAAAGCTACACATCTTTGTTATCTCTCATTAACATAGCTTAATTACTAGTTTTGTTTTTGTACTATCTGCCATGATTTAACATCGTACTCCAACAGGATAAACAACCCCCAGATGTGCATGACCACACATCATACATCATTTACCGGATATGCTTTAGAAGTCGTTTTGTCTGCTTTTGTTTGCTTAATGATGGTTAACAGGCAGTGAAGTGTAACAGTATCCTTTAACTGTGCACTGACCCATCACTGAAATTAATGTCAACACCAGAGACAGATCAAGTGCACGCAACAAGTACCTGGATAGTTTTCTGTGCTCTGAATAAGCACGCAAGGCTTCACTCATTAATGTAATTACTGAGCTCATCCCCGTGAAGGGAGCACAGTGGCTGTTTAATCTGCGTGACGTTGCTCCTGTTTTTCCCCACATTATGATGGTTACTACGTTCTATGGCGATTATGCTGCATAATATGTATCGTGATGTTTTTCACGTAATTTCATATCAACCACGTGGTATCGTAGAGTTTTTAGTATGACTAACATGAAGTTGCTGTCTGTCTTACATCATCTGCTTGTTGTGACATCCAATAATAATCAGTCTGAGGAAGTCGCTCAGTCATTCCACAGTTTTTGTCTTCACTCAAACTTGTAAAAATGACAAAATAATAACAAAAATACTGACCGGTCCTCTTTTTTTGTTCAGGAGCACACTCTGCAGCATAATGGCACATTTAACGGAGGAAACGCAGCCTTTCTTCGAGACGACGCTCAAGTCAAAAGCTGTGTCCAACAACTCCAATGCAAAGTTCACATGTGATGTTACAGGTAAATATTACTGAACCAGCTTTAGTTTGAACAAATCTTCAATAATACACTCTGGTGATTCCATTTTGAATTGTATTGGTATGCTAGCTGTTCTTCTATATTTTAATGTCTAACAGAAGCTAATTTAGCACTTTGTTGTTCGTGTTTGTTCCTTTGGTTTTCCAGGACACCCGACTCCTGAAGTTATTTGGTATAAAGACGATAAACAGTTGGACAGATACTGTGGACTGCCTAAATATGAAATATTCCGCAATGGACAAAGCCATTCCCTACACATCTACGAGTAAGTGATATTATTGTTGTTGTTGTTGTTGTTGTTGTTGTTGTTGTTGTTGTTGTTGTTGTTGTAGCTGAAGCTCTGTTTCCACGCTGAGCTCTGAGTAACAGGTGTTGATAAATCTAGATGGACTAAACATTCTGGACATATATTTCCATCCTGATTGTTTTATGTACATGTAAACATGAGTGTCAACAGTGTGTACGTTTCAGCGATAGCTTGCTGTAATTTTTGCCGTCTTTTCTTTGCAGTTGCACTGAGGAAGATGCAGCTATGTATCAGGTATCTGCCAAAAACAGCAAAGGCATTGTTTCCTGCTCCGGGGTTCTGGAGGTCGGGGAAATGAACGAGTTCAAGATCCACCAGCAGTACTTTGGAAAACTCAAGTTAAAAGCTGAGAGCAAACGCAGAGAACTGGAAGGTAAAGAAAACCAGGGACCTGAGAACCAGGAACAACTACGAACCATCAGTCCAGACCGCACGCAGAGGAAACGCAGGTCCACCATGGAGGTTTATCACAGCACGCCGAGCTCCATGGAGGATGAGGGCAACGCGATGAACCATCAGGCCGTGGTCGTAGAGACGGAGAGCAGGTTGCACGAGAAAACTGCGCTCGCGGCGGAAGAAAAGCCGGTACCCATAACGAACGGAACGATCTCTGCAGTAACGAACGGACAGGCCGCGCGTGACAACGATGACCAAGGCGTGGCGTACGTATATGACTCCTCCCAGAAGGTTTTCACCACACAACAACCAAAAACACCCTCTGTGAAAAAGAAGATTAGGATTTCCAGCAGTGCCAAAGTGGTGAAAGCCGACACTCAGACAGAGAGGTTGCCCGAGGAGAGGAGGACAAACGCACCGACGGCAACTCCTGCAGAGCAAGCTCACACGGGGTCAACACACACAAAGGGGAATGCAGAAGAGGTCATGGAAGTAGAGAGTACTTCTAATCCACGCGCTTCAGACTCCGACTCCAGGAATTTGACAGGACAACGTCAAATAACAACAACACAGAAGGCTTTACTTGTTGATAGGCCTCCAGTGGAAAAGATACGGTTTAAAGGAACCGTGCATCCAAAGAAAGAGCGGCCAGCAGCCACCGTACCTCCTGCTGCTCTTCAATCAACAAATCACCCCGTGCCAAGAACTGAAGACAAGCCAGCTGGAAAGCTTGGAAAAGACGCTGGACGCAAGGACACCAAAGCAATTTTACCAAAACAGAACCAAAGTCCTAAAACACAATTACAACCAGTGCACGCAAAAACATCCCTGAAACCATTTAACAAAGTAAAGGATGACATCATTCAACCAAAAGATGTTTCAGTCAGACGTGTTGACTTGGTGTCCTCTGCACAACCTCAGATTGCCCCACGAATGACAGAAGCTGCAACAACAGCTTACGTATCACACAGAGACACTGTGTCAGTGGACACACGGGGTGACAGCACCAACGCTCAGCGTCCATGTGAACAGGCTGCTGATCAGCTGTCTGAGAGGGAAACGAGTTCCTGCCTCAGGAATGCGTCTGTGTCTCGGCCCCTGCTGCAGAGTGAGGTGAGCGACCGTTTTTACACCGGCTCATGAGTACGTTATGCTGCCAACACAGCCCTGATCACCAACATAAGCATCCTGAGGCTATTTATAGCTTTTACAAGTAGTCTCTGCTATGTGACAAGAATTAAGTGACGCACATGTTGACAGAAGCAACAGGGATATTTATTCTCAATATTAATATGAGAACTCTAATACAGCACTTTCTGACATCAAAGTATATTTGCCAGTATTTGCCAGTATTACATTAAATACACTTCTTGTACAAGAATTAGGCTGATTGGCCTGATCTTCACAGTGAACCATGACCCTCTATGGAGAAAATGAAACTGATCATTTTAAACAAAACATATGTTGAATTAGACTTAAAAATCTATTCATTCATCATACGACAATGAGGGCAAAGCTCGCACTGTTTTGAAAGAGGATCAGAGATTATCATTCGGATTTTAGTTGCTTTAAGTTTCTTTTAACTCTGGGACTCTTTACTCCTCACTGATTATGCAATCGTCCCGTCTCCAGCTGGCCGATCACTGAAAGAGCTGCGAGCTGAGGCAAACCACTGCATGACTCAAGCACCACTTGAGATTATTTACATTCCTTTCTATCAAGGCTTAAACTGAAAATAGCCATCTTCTTACGAACAGGCCCACCAATGTTATCCTCATAAAGGGGTAAATGCAGAAATCAGCGTACATTTGTGTATTTCCAACACTGGCTGTATTTGATGTTAACACACGTGCAGTTGGGTTTGGGTGACCAGAGAGGAGCATGGAGACAGATAAAAGATACATGACCTGAATGTTGTACATATGATGGCGGATCTAATCCACTAATTAACCGATATAGGAGTCAGAGAGTTCCTGGTGCTAATTTTATTTTTATATATATAGAAAGGATCATAGAGTGGTATCCAATGCGTACAGTTCAGCAGAAATACATTCCCATACAGTATCCAAATGTCCAGTACTACCCCAGTTTTTACTGATAGAGCATAATACTAGACTGCTGAACAGAGTTTGTTCTATTAGATAATAGCTGACTTGTGTGAATTTGTGTGCGTGTCATCATAGATTTAGTATCACCATGTATCACCGTGGGGATTGTGGACTTCAAATTATTATTTAAAGGGGAAAAAACACTGGAAATAATATGTTCTATGACTTTAAAGTCGAGGTTTGGTTGTGGATTTCTTGTTGGCAGTTGCATGGCAGAATGCTAAATGAATCTGTGAGGTAATAAATTTAGATTTTTGGACCCCTTTCACTGGAAAGGTACAGTTACATGAATTCAACGTCAATGGAGCAGTTCCAAAAAGCTTTTTAAATACCAGAACAGACTGCATCCAGTTTGAACTGAACCATCCAATGCTCACTTTTCTGGATTGTCCTTTTGCTGTTTGTGTGCCGATTTCATCGCCTGTTTGTTGTGCTGGTTACTCTGTCGCTTTTACATGTTTATTCACGTTCCAGTATAGCCTGGGATGAGCGTATAAGAATTTACAACATGGAAAACTCCTGCTTGTGCTTACGCCCCAAGGTTACACAGACCCAGATGAAGAGCAGCGATGCACCTGTCAACCTTGAACCGCCGCCCGACAGACGTACGATTGATGCGCAGCTGCCAATAAACACTCCGTCAGAAATCGAGAACACAATAGATGACATCCAGACTCCTGCTTTGCACAGCACGGTGGAAGCAGCCATCAACAAAACGCCGCAGGACATATGGGATCATTCCAGAGGATCGAGTGAGAGCCGTGCAGTGTTTACAGACGTACAAAAGTCAAGTGATGGTGAGAAGACCCAAGGGTGTAATGTTTCACCTTACACCATGCAAAGCCAAGTTGAGAAGGCCATAAAAACTGCTGAGGCAGCAGAAATAGAGGCGCAAGATAAAGTAGACGATAAAAAGGTAGATAGGTTGATACTACAGGCTGACAGCGAGGCCGCAGATGAAACCATAGTTGAGATGGAAACGGAGATTGTTGCCCAGCAGGTGAATGAAAAAGCTGAGATGGATAAGACTGCAACTGTAATGCATAAAGACGATGTGAATGAATGTAAAGAACCTGTGAAGAATGAGCCTGAGGTGGAAATGGCAGACAAAGCCCATTCCAAATTACAAAATCAGAAGCCAGCTAACTTTGAAACTCCGTTTCCACCGATAACCAAAATTGTAGAGGCTGAAAACAGCAAAAACGCAGGTGAGCAACAAATAAAACGTTTCAAGGAAATTCCGAGCCCTGTAGCCAAAGTAATCTCTATTGCTGAACTTTTGAGATCACAACTAAAGGCTCTGGACTCCACAATGGCAAATTCGGTGACTTCCGTATTGGTCCCTGATGGCCTTCCATCCAGAGATGATGACAGCAAATATAAACAAATAAGCAAAATTGAGCCGCGTACAGAGGCTCCTGATCCCACAAACATAAGAGCGACGCTTATGGAGGTTTTCAACCAACTCAATAAAACAGTTCAGGAGCAAATGCAGTTCCTAGACAAAACTTTGCCAGATGTTGAGCCTTTGCAAAAACCTGCAGTAATCCCGCCTATCTCAGTCACTGACACGGGCACAGCGGAGACCACAGGAGTCAACAGCACTGTCCAAAATGATGATGAAAGTATTATGGACACCGGCCAGGAACCTGAAGCATCCGGTTTACTTCCTGGTATTCCCCTCACTGGGACCGATAATGTCAATATCTGTCCCACGTCACCCATCACACCACAGGAGGAACTGACAAATACACCGACAGCAAATTCAAACCAGTGTGTGAGTGTTAGTGAAGAACGTGAGACGCAACCGACTGATTCAGTAACGGAGAAGGATGCAACACCCTCACCGCCGATAACGGAGGGCCACCGAGAGTCAATAATCACTACTGTGGAGCCGAGCATTGAGGAACCTGTTCAAGACAAAGACAGTGGATTTATACAAGATAACACAGCAGAAATTCAACCCCTGAGCCAAACTCAGTGGGAAGCTGGTGAAAGTGCCTCAACAGCACTTTTAGATCAATGCAAAATGCAAGAGGACCCCGCCACAGATGAAAGAACACAAAGTGGAGAAATACATGAGAAAAAGGAACAAGAAATCGATTCTCAAGCGATTCCTCCTGAGAGCTCTGTGGCTGAAGACCCTCCGAAGACCGACTCATCTTCTAGTGCTATTGCAGAAGCGAGTCCAGCGTTAGAAAGAAAACATGTTTCCCCCATCCCCTCTGCTACCCCGCAAGAGCTGGCCTCCGGAGCACGCCGCAAAATCTTACTGCCCAAAGCAGAAACAGAGGAGGTCACCGAGCTTTTACCCCCGTCCACTAAACAAGCTCAGAAAAAGGAAGCGTCCACACAGGACAGCAAGCTCTCCTCAAGTCCCGTGACCCTCTCCGTGCCTGCGGTGTCTCCAAGCCTGTCACGCCGATCATCTTCTCTTCAACCAGGAGGCGAAGTCGAAAGACTGGCCAAAAGGTCTTCTCCTCTATCCAGCAGGAGAAAAATGGCACCTGAGACTCCAGCACCGAGTCAGCAGCCCACCGAAGAGATCAGCGTCCCGAAAAATGAAGCAAAACCTGCAGAAAAGGACAAGCACAACCCATTCAAAGGTAATAAACAGAGATTTCACCAGAGAAGAACGTAGCACTCTGCAGCTTTCTGCTTTTCAGAATTTGAGGAGGGTTTCTTTTGAAGCAGAATGTTTTTCAGGTTCATCCAAGTGTTTTAAAAACACATTTAAACATTGTTCATCAGGTGATTTACTTTGGTAGGCATTCACTCAAATCAATCACCTAGTTTAGAAAAAAGCTGACGTTTGGCTCTAACTTAGTGTGTCCAGGCTAGTGAGACGGACACGTTGTCTCGTGTACATGATCACTCACATAATGCCCAAAAACCATCACCCACGTCTGGTCAACAATGTCAATCAATATGTTAAAATCCACCTTAAAACTTCAGCTACACACAAATTATTACACAAATAGATTTTTTTTTTTAAATATCACATAGATGAATAGAAATTGCCATAAATCAACATTTCTTTACTCTGAGTAACGGACCTAGATTCTAACTGCACATCAATTTACTCTATCATAAAAAAAAGTAAAGCATCACTGAATTTATTTCCTCACCTGGCACTAAATTCAGTCACGTATATCCAACAAACCATGAAATCCTTTTAATTCCCTCCATGGATGAGGCACACATGTAAATTTATCTGTGAGTAGAAAAGTACGAGCTCCTACGATGTCTAAGCTCCTTCATCTTCTGAGGCAGCTTGACCAAAAATATGTAGAAATGTCATATTTAACAAGAGCCCTACACCACAGAAAAATGTGATATAGTTTGATGTATATGCAGAGCCTTAAGCTAACCTAATCCTATAATCGTACAGTATATACAGTATGAACTGAAACGGCTGAAATTCTGTGAGAATGAGCTCAAGTTGTGAAACAGCAATCAGAACCTATGTTATAGATGTAGGTAACACATTGACAAAAGAGAGATGACACAAGAAAGTGTTTCTGTCTCTTATGTCTGTGTCTCCCTGCAGCTCCTCAGGTAATCCGGAAGATCCGGGGTGAGACCTTCTCAGATGCGTCAGGACATTTAAAGTTATGGTGCCAGTTCTTCAATGTTCTCAGTGCCTCGACCATCACTTGGTACAGAGATGAAGTGGAGATTGCTCATCATACAAGGGAGTAAGTTCACCCTCAAACAGTACAATGTTCCCCTTTAGGAGAGACTGAACATGAACACAGTGGGGATGACTTTATTTCCATCAAGGCGTGAGCGGAACATGTGTCAGTATTTGTTTTGAAATGCAAAGCTTTGTCAGAAACGAGTTAAAAGGTGATATTTCTTTTTAGTGCAGCGGATGAAACTCCAGTGAATCTGGCTGTCGTTCAAGCGTCGGCTCTCGACTGCGGTGTTTATGGCTGCACAATCACAAATGAATATGGGACAGACTCCACAGACCTTCTACTTAGTTCAGAGAGTAAGTGCTTTTTTTATCTAATATTTGACATAAAAGGTACATTTTTCTCCCAATTAGTCTCATTCTGTCTCCTGTCTCACTATTTTGCAGTCCTGGCTGGAATGTCCCTACGAGAGGATCTTGGTGGTGAGATGAGATTTAATATGTGTGGTTCCATTTTTTTAGTTTCCATTTGTCACTCAGTGTTCAGTGCCTGAAGTGTTTATCTTGTTTCTACAGTGGGTGAAGAAATTGAAATGACTCCCCTGATGTTCAGTAAGGGCGTGGCTGATTCTGGCGTGTGGGGCAACAAATTCTTTGGTCGCATAATGATGCAAGAATCTCATATTGGTGATGGCTGCTCTCACAAAGTCTGGAGGGCTAAAGTTATTTATGGACTGGAGCCTGTGTTCGAATCTGGCAACACGTGCGTCATTAAAATACGCAACCCTATCACGTATGGGGGCAAAGGAGAAAAAGACCTGATAGACAGGAACATGGAAATTGTCAAACAGGTACGTAAAAAAACTTTTCTACCCCCAAAAATCTTCACCAGAATCATGATTATTAAATCATTTATTAACAACATCACGTCAACAGGAAAATATTTGATCTGATAATTCAGTCGTAGCTTCTTGATTTAGGTCCATCAAAGAGTGAATGAGTCGTGCACCAGTCCGGCCTCCCCCATCAGACCTCCTTCCATTAAAAATAAAGTGGAATAAATGCACTGTGCTTATGTGAACTGGCTTTTCTCCAATGTTCTTTCTGCAGGAATGTAGATTTCAGAACATGGCTCGGGAATACTGCAAAGTCTTTTCAGCAGAGGCTCGCGTGATTGAAAACTTTGGTGCTTCGCTTGAGTGAGTATGGTCAGTTTGAAACTTCCTGTTATTTACAGGACTGTAAGTCTTCAGGTCATCCACATCGCGGCGGTCTTTGTTCCACAGGGTGATTCCGGTCTACTTGATGTACCGACCTGCAAATACTATACCCTATGCCACCGTAGAGGTTAATATGGAGGGAGTCTATCTGAAATACTCTGCGGTGGACCCCACAGGCAGACTGGTCATGAAGACCGGCTCTGAGGTGGAACAGAAGTGCTGCACGCTGCAACACTGGATCTTTCAGTGGACCAATGGCAATCTGCTGCTCACTCAGCTGGAAGGTAGGCTGAAACTTGACCTTTACATATTTTGGGGAATAGGATGATGTCTTCAGACTGGATTGTTGGGAAACCGAGGCCATATACTTGATACGGCTCCTGGCCTAATTATTAGTGCATCAAGCTGTCACATCGACCCAGGATGTCATTAATATCAGTAACAATATGTTTGAAGCTTTTAAAGCTGAAATGTCATGCACTTTACCAAGACCTAATAATAATAAAACTCGTGCTAACAGTTTACCTTTTCATCATAATCCAACCAAAGTTAAAGATGATTGTGATTCCTTACACACAGCTTGATATCCTAGATAATAATTTAGTTGTAATGTATTCTGGGAACTCATCTTCATTTTTCATTATGCACCGCCTTAATATTTTGTCTTGTTAATTCTTGGAATAAAAGTGGCCAAGATGGACAATGCATGTTAAATTACCTGAACCTCAAATGTTTTGCGTCCAATTGTTCTGCAGGTGTTGACTCAAAGCTCACCAATGTTGGAATTTCTGTGAAATCTTCAGGGTGAGTACATTTGTATTTTGTTGTTTTTGTGAAACTTTAAAGCTCATTTTACAGGCAATTTACATTTTTCGTGCAATGACTCTAACATGCAGCTCTTTTGGGTATTGCTGCAGGTATCAAGGTCTGTCTGTTGCAGCCAATCCTAAGGTGTTTGAGCAGTTTGTCTCGCAGCATCAGTGTAATTACTACTGTGGCCTCCTTAGCCTGCGCTCTCTAAAGATCATGGATTCTCTGACGACACCATCAAAGTCCAAAGGCTCCCGGAGCCCCTTACTTCAACGCAAGTTGGCTGCTGGCTCCTCCAGCCCTCAGACAGGCAGGAAAGCTTCTGCTAGCCCCAGACAGCCCCGAAAAGCTGAACAGGACAGCAGCAAACCCCCCAATAGAGAAAAGGCTGCTGATGCTACCAAAGATGTTGAGATTAAGTAGCTCTCTATGAGACAGGTCACTGTCAAATGTTCTCGATTTACTCCATCATGAAATCCTGAATCAGTAAAGGAAATAGAGTGTCAATCTGAAGAAAGACGGAAGACAGATTGATGACACCTCTGTTTGTAATAAAACCCTACAGACACCAACAGACATCTTAACAAGGAAAGTGATTTTTTAAATGCTGAATCCAGAAGACGCCATTCCTTCTGATCGTCATTTGTTGTGGACTGACTGATTGGAATTCTATCAGTCCATCACCGTTACAGATTGTGAATCCCGAGTTCATCTCAGGTCAGTAAAAATGTACAACATAGATGTCAGAGACAAAACGTTTTGGATTAGAAGAACTGCACAAAAGCTTTTTAGCAAGAATTTTTGTTTTGTCCTGTAAAACCATAACATACAGTCGGTTTATACAAGGCAGATTTTTAGAAACCCGGCTGAAGCGCTTGTTGATCTTTTCAGGAATGTATTAAGCTTCACGTGGCACTGTTGTACAGTGGCTAATGGTGCTGTGCCTTTTTTCAGTGTTACCTCATGTTTACGTTTCATGTTACATTGCACTGCATTTTTAGAGACGGCACATTTGAATGAGAATCGTGTTAAAATACAAATATTTGACAATGCCTTGGTCATTCTGAGAAACTGTGAAAGGAGATGGTATTTGGATTTTGTCATTTTTAACAGTAATTAGAATTATTCAAAATGGGCCGAATCATAGTAATGAAAGTCATCTGACATTAACTTTCACTCATCATCATCATACACACAGTATCATTTGGAGAGATGAGTAACCAAACGCATTGTCAGTGACTCCTTTTATCTGAGAGGTTTATATCACAGTAATTACGATTCATGTCATTATGCTGCCGTGCCACTGTTATTCACAGCATCACAGTGATTGTGGAGAGGATTGCTGTATTGGGGCTTCCACACAGTTTGATATGCATAATGTCAGTAAAGATTAGTACATTTTCAATTAAACTGAACATAAGTGTATTTTTGTACAATGTTGTATCTATCCAGTAAATATGGAGCACAAATTCAAAAGATACGAGGGTTTATATCCCTTAAGGAAATAGATTAGCGCGCTAAAGGTATAAATCTATGGGACATAGATGTGTTTTCACAGGTGACGTAATTTACATATTTACATTATATGTTGCAATATTGACATTTTAATATAAACCCATAGATTCAACAGAATCTATCTAGCAGTGATCTAAATCTAACTTTATAAAACGCACGATAAACACAGAAGTCACCATCCCGCCCACTACAGTGGGTTTGCTGAGCCCTTGCGTTATAAATTACATCATCGCTCAGGGGCAAATCAGATTTCCTTCATAAGTGTTGTTCAGGGTGAAAGGCTAAATTCATCACGATAATTATTTGTGATTCCATTAGTGAGTCATCGTTTGTGTAAGCGATGGCCTCACACACAAGTGTGAAAAGTAGTGAAATGTTAAATGCATATTTATCAAAAACTTCACTTAATGTCAGTTTAGATTTCATCCAGCGTTAAATGAGGCCAGAAGCTGCCACCAAAAAGTGAGATAGTGGACTGTTGTGACTTCTATTACTCTTTCCATATTACTCACACACCATTCCATCCAGTCTATACACTACATACTTGTCCTTTGCAGGCTCCACGAGGCTGTGGCCCATCTCAGCGTTTATGGGTGAGAGGCTATCACACAATACTACTTTTCTACGACAAGCGACACAGCCACAGTGGCCCCAGTGCCATTAATGCCAAACATTTTTCTCCCACCGTGATCTGTTTGAACCAAAGTCAAAATCTGGTGTTATATGAAGAAATGTACTTATTTGACTGAACTGACAAAGCTGACCAACATCTAGCCAATAGGTAATCTATTTTAATTTTTAATTAGACTCCTCCCTGTGTCTACTGTGTACAATGTTGAACCTCAGCTATTCTATTAATTATGGTGTGTCTTAGATGCGTGTCTGCCACTGATTAGTTATCCTCCTTGATGAATCATTCATCATGTCAGAGTGACTGAGGTCTGAGGCGTGATAACAACCCGCAGAACATTGGGCTAATCATGAAACATAACAATCCTGCCACCTACTGTTAGTTCAGTTCCTGTACCACTTATGAAAGGTGAGACAAATAAAAGACTTTCCACTTGACTTGGTGTACTGGAAGTCACTGACTAAGAGTGTGCTAAATATATTCCCCTCACTTCTCTCACAATGATTTTTGGTCAACAGTAATCTTGTTGTCACGTTGACTGTATGATGTACACCAAATGGATTCTCTTGTGTAAATGAGCTCAAATGGATCTCAAACGGCCTCATACACCTTTTTTTGTAGGATATCTTCTACAGTGTTAATATTTTTGTCTATGTAAAGTGACACTAAATCGCATTTCTCTAAGAGGATATCGTCGGCAATGACGAGTTCCTGAATGCAAATGGATTTCATGCAAGCCAATGCAGGAAAAAAAGTATGAATGAAGCTGGAAATTACATGGAAACGATGCAGTGGCACAGCTCCTCATGCTGCACTCAGTAGCTATGACGGAATGCAATGAAGAGCACCGATCAATCAGTGTAGTCTCGGTATTAATACCCGTCATAAGACGAGGCAAATGAAGGAATTGTTAGTCCCCAACTGTAGAAAATTTGCCTGTCCATTTAGTCCTAAGTAATTGCCATCTAATTTAATAGGACATAATGTTGAGTTAATGTGGAGATATACGTAGCACTCAGAGACCGGGTCCCTGGCACATTAAGCACATTTGCAGCATTCAATCCCACATTCAGGCTTATTATATGACAATATATCAAAAATAGCCTCTACACAAAGGGACTAATTTGCATTTCAGTTTGTCAGATTTGGTAGATAACTAGCTTCAGAAAAGACACTAATCACTGCTATTCATGCTACAGTAGGTTATACAAGGTAATAGACACAAAGATATTTAAATTAAGCTAAATGTGTGCACAATGAGTATGTACAGTCAGTTCGATGCCATTGATTCAAATGGCGAAGAGCACCAAATCTGAAACATGCTGCAGTGAGGCATCCACTCACAATGCTCCCTGTGCTTCTGACTTGCATTGTTGTGCTGACTGACCTCAATTACAATCAGGGGGCCAGGGTAGTTGAGACCATTTAGTCAGATTGTATAAAAAGCATCACGCGTTCCTAAATGTCACAGACTAGATGGCATTTGAAAAAAGTTTTATCTCCCGTCCACCAAAAGTCGCCGGCTGCGCTATGGTCTCTGTGTCATCGCTAAGTTGACCGTCAGTGGTGTTAATCTACCATAAAACAGCCAGCTTTTACCAGCTATAAAATAATGACATTCTGGGGTATATCATAGTCATGGAGCTATGGGAGCAGTTAAAGGCTAAATCTGTATAAATCAGAAGCATCTACATATACCATGTACTGTATATGGCATGTACTGTATGGGAAATGTTGACCTGTCATTTGCTATCCCTCGGTCCAGTGTTATGAAGGACACATTCATACACTTTAGTCTAAATATGAAACAGATCATGTGCTACTAAACAGAAAGAAATGATTAGAAATAAGTAAAAAAAAACAATATCTCAAGAACAGGCTCAATGTTCAGATGAAAAAACAGGGAGAGTACATATGTAGTGTCAAAACAACATTTAAAATTTGACATTTATATATAATATAACATCTGTGTGCATGTGGGTGTCCTCACTCACTTGTACTCTTGCTTGTAGTTAATGCTCTTTATAATGTAGTAGAAGGGAAATCGCTTCTCTGCTCTGGTTAATACCCACAGGAGGAGTGAGCAGACTTGAACCCGGCTAAATTTCACAGCAAATTAACAAATTAATTCTATCAGAGCCAAACATAGGGGAATTAGACAGAGATATACAGAAGAGTCTCTCTCTCTCTCTCTCTCTCTCTCTCTCTCTTTCTCTCTTTCTTTCAATATTAAGGGTACATGTGTACCTGTGAATGTCATGACTCTCACAATGAATATGGCACAACAAAGCCTGCATACAAAAGCTGAGCCTAATCACCAGCACTCTGAATGTCATGTTTACACATTCTTGCATTTGTCTTTTAAAATAATTGATGATGCAGTATTAAAATATGATAATATAATAGATAAGAAAATAATTATAATGTTAGTTTTATGATTAAATGTTAATGCCAACAAATTTTTGGTTTTGAATTTTGGTATTTTACTTTAGGTGGATTATCTCAAAGCCTTATGTCAGTTCGAGCCGAAATATTTGATGTGCCATGATGTACCCGTGTCCATGTGGTGTTGTATCCAAGGACATTATTGATTGCTGATATTGGCTTAATTAGAAAATACACCTAAAAAAACACAATTTAGAAAAGCACACAGTCAGTTCATCTGGCAAGTTTTTCAACTTATTCTTAACCTCCGAACAATCGGTGAAAACAACACAGTTAACAATATTTTAAAAATCTTATGTTCTAATGATAGTCAAATTAGGTGTAACAGGTGTGTTATTGATGTGGTTGTTGGCATTGCAATCCCAACAACCACATCTAGTGGGTTTTCAGGTTTTTGGTCGCTAAACAATCACTTACGTTAAATGCACTTTCCTCAGGAAATTAGATGTTGCCCATGATAAAAGAAACCTGTTAATAATTAATGTTTTCACTAATCAACCCGGATATGTTGTTTTGTGACATCAGTCATTAGGAGATTATGAGCCATGGACAAAGTGTTAATCATAATCTTGGTCGTAATGGATATTAAATTCTATTTTAATTTTAGCTGCAGAGTAGCATTTGGTCGAGCTGGTATTAATGTCTCATAAATTCTGAATTCATAGTGTGTGGATAGTGGTGGTTATTTGCTTTATGATAATTACTGAGTCATAGTACTAACATCATATGTCAATGACTGAGTTTGTTTCTAGTTATTTGGAAACACACGTCTCTTTTAGCATTTATTCACGTGGATTTCTGCAATTAGAATCATTATTATTATTTTCGCTGTTGTTTGTTATCAGTATTTGTAAATTAGTTAGACGTTTGAATTTTTGATTTCATTTTATTTTAATAAAACCCCCTCCTATGGCCGTATCCAGAAGTGACACCTCAGCGCTCTCATATGGGCGGGACTTCCGGATCAGCGCACCCGGAAGATTTGGATGCAAGTTTGCCATCCTGTGCATCCATATGCTCGTTAATTTAAAGCTTTTCGTGTGATTTAGGTCTTTTTATACATAACAATAGTCGCAAAAATGTTAACTTTAGACTTTCTGGACGATGTTCGTCGCATGAATAAGCGGCAGGTACGTATGTAACATTAGTTAACTATCATGATGATGTCTCTTTGTACGGCAGAGAGCTAGCACAACTAGCCGCGCACTAGCTTCTTAACGGTAAAAACACGTTACACTTGTGAGCGATCTAGAAACTCTTAATCTTTGCACATATGTTTCACAAATGCATACATATGATTGATATAGCCAAGAATCAGATGCTCTGGTAATTGTTTTTAACAGATGCCCTTTCCGGTTGTGACTGGCAGACAGCTGGCGCTTCTTATTAATGCATGCTTATGTTTTGATTGATAAAATGTTTGTATTTTTATTTGCAGCTCTACTACCAGGTGCTAAACTTTGGCATGATTGTTTCATCTGCGCTGATGATCTGGAAAGGACTGATGGTTATTACAGGCAGTGAGAGCCCCATCGTCGTCGTTCTTAGGTGAACTAAATATTTAGTTATTCTTAGTACCACACTGTTGAGTTTCTATTGTGCATTGGAGAGAATATGACAGGAAAGATTCGTGACATCTAGTCAGTCTGAGTACACACAATTTAGCTGTAGAAGCATATAGTTCACATTTTCCACCAGGTGGTAATACAAGAGCAAAAAAACTGGAACAAGAATTCAGCCTCACAGTGTAAAATCAAATTAAACAAATGTGCTGTAATTTCTATGTCTCATTCAAACCCACATTTAAGTATTAATGTAACATCCCTGATCATACATGGTGCCCAAGATTAATTTTCTTAATTCTCTGCAATCTTACCCATCCTCAGTGAGGAGCAGTGGGCAGCCAACACATGCACACCAACCCACACAGACACGGGGAGAACATGCAAACTCCACACAGAAAGGTCTGGAGGTCAAACCCAGGAATGGAACCCACGACCTTCTTGCTGTGAGGCAACGTTGCTAACCAGCACACCACCTCATTTGCATTTGAAGCACATCCAAGCAAAAGCAAAACCAATAGACAAATGATGTGCAACAGCGTATTTAACAGACAGAAAGACAAAGGTACTCAAGCTGTGTACATACAGATACTGTATGTCACGAAAGACAGTAACTATGGCTACTTCTGGGAGGCTTTTCTGGTTCCCAGAATTTTTTTAATTTAATGTTTGAGATGATTATGAGAAGCCAGCCTGAAGAATACATCAGTCAGATAACGGTATTATGTGACTTCATTGACTAAATAGTGTGGAAACGCAGTGAGTCAATTCTTTATGTGGTAGAGTCATTTCCTTGTCATCTTTAGAAACTACCTTCACCCTTCGCTATGGTTTTGAACCGTATGGTGCCCTCAGTTTCCATTCACTGTTTACATCAGTCTCTCTCCCTTCACTGTTATCAGCATTTTAAATGCAGTATTTGAAATTGTTTATATATATCATAACACATTGCACTACTAATATACCATGAAAATTATGGCTAAATTGATAAATGAATTCCAAGAGACATGTTGTGAGTTTGTAAGAGCCATATCTCTATTTTTGAAACCAGTCCTGAGAAACATTTAATACTGAGCAGACATGGTGAACAATCTACTGTTCATACAAGCAATGGCAGCTGTGGAAGAGCATTTATTGTCCAAGTTAAGTCCCTCACAGCTGTTTTTGTACTTGCAGCCATAACTCGTGAACACCGCATGTTAAACAAAGGATCAGAAATTGATCAGACTTATGACATTAACAGTAACCCTAATCCAGGTATTCCTTGAACTTCTAGACTAATTTCCTTTTTTAAAATGAATAAAGTAACTCACTTTGAAATTATGTTTCTGCTCTTCTTTTCAGTGGGAGCATGGAGCCAGCTTTCCACAGAGGAGACCTCCTGTTTCTGACTAACCGAGTAGAAGATCCCATCAGAGTCGGAGAGATTGTCGTCTTCAGGATAGAGGGCAGAGAGATCCCAATAGTACACAGAGTACTAAAGATCCACGAAAAGTATGAATCCAAACTTCATCCTAAATTGTTGTTCACAATGAAGTGGCACTTCTACTATCACCGAGTTCTATTCCTGCCTATTAACACCATAGAGTGTCATTCATAGGGCTTACAAGGCATCTTTAACAATGTGATATTTCACACAGACCTGTCAGATGAATCCTTGATGAAACTCAGAGGACTTGGTGTGCAATGTCTGAAATCATCCTCATCCTCATCCTTCATCCACAGGGAAAATGGAGACATTAAGTTCTTGACCAAAGGGGACAACAATGCAGTGGATGACAGAGGCCTCTACAAGCAGGGCCAACACTGGCTTGAGAAAAAAGATGTTGTTGGACGAGCCAGAGGGTAAGCCCTTTACGGATCAATCCCCAGACGTTACAGATCGTTTTGCCTGTCTTGACTCCTGCTGTTAATAGAGCAGGATATTTTTTTAAGTTGGCCACTGCTGGGATACAATATTCAACATTAAAATACTAAAAGAAAAGAAAAGACCTAACCCAATTATCCTGTCACACATTGCAAAAGCTTCAAATCTTCAATTATCGAAACATTCATATGACGATCAGGCTTCGCTGATATTTAGGGCTTGTCAAATGGAACACAATTGCTGTAATGGCAAACACAAGGAAGAATCAAGTTAGCTAGATCAAATCGATTAATGATATCAGCCATATCCAACAACACTAGCATATTTGTTTACGTCACTGAATTGTTCCTTGCCTAATCTTAAAGAAACATTGTCACAACAATTAATTGTTAATATTAGTTAACTATCTAACACGCAATGGCTAGCTAATAGAAGCCAGCCTGCCAGTGAGCTTGACTGATAATAAAGCTAGCTAGATAATTAGCCAGCAAGCATTAGCACTGATGACCCTGTGGTTTTTAGATATTGGCAGAATTTAATGGTCATATGTGGACCTGGTGTTACTGGGTGTTGCTTCCTCTTCAGAACAGTGCTGAAAATGGTACACTATCAGACTTAACTGTACACCTTCCTGCTCTTGTACATATTTCATGTGGTTATGTGTACCAAGATATTCATACACAAACTCAGCCTTACATTTTAAGCTTTTTATTCTCCTGTTGCCGAGTGATGTGCAGCCACTCTTTGGACCGCTTTTCGTTAATGTCTGCTGCTGCTGCTGCTGCTCTGAACTCACTCTGCGTTCCCACGTCACCGATTGTGTGGGGCCGTTTTGCCGAAAATTCTCTGCATGCCTTTTATTCTGATGTGCTGACTTTAACTGAGATCTGTTTAAGCCTGACGAGGTCAAGACCACAGGTATCAGCAAGAGATGTTTTGCTGCTGAAAAACTAGAGCAAAGCTGAAAATCGAGAGATGGTGCATTTCTTTCAGCAGTCTTTATTAATGCGATCAAGCATTTACAAGGACTCAGTGGGGGAGTGACACAAAAGCAACACCTGTGCAATCATAACCCCACAGTAAATGCTGCATAGAAGTTATGAATGTTCTAGTTTTGTTGACACTGCACCAGATTTTACTCTTAAGCATGAAATCATGCGTTTCAGTCTGATGTTAACTTTTATCTGTATGAAACCTGGGTGATGTTTGAACTGTGTTTGTGATTAATGCATTTTTTTCCCATTCAGTGGCTACTTACATTTGCACAATCCAATATAGCCTCCTTGCCAATAATGCTCCATTTGTGTAGCTCAAAATGTTTTTGTTGACGCTGTCACAGAGGTGTTCATTCAATTCGATGTCACGTAAACAGCATTGTATTGAATGGTTTCTAGTATTTCGTACCCTTTCAGACATATGAGGGGGCGTAAAGAATTCACAATAACCATATCACAATATTTGTAGAAAATTTGAATTACATAATGCTTTCAGTAAAATTCATCTTTAACTTTTAGATATTGTGTTTTGTGTACCTCGGCAAATGAATACAAATGTAACATAAATGTACAAAAGCATACAAATAGAACAACTATACTGAATGAATAATTAAAAGGTTTATTAGATTTAAATTATTTATTACCCTCGTTGATGTTGTTATTATTACTACAATATATTAGTTTTATTGCCCTTACTTCAGACACCATGCGTTATTAGTTATTGGGGCCCATGTTTCAAACTTATGTAATAGTAATAACACTAAACCTTTTAAAAAGTTTAAAAAAATCATTTGATCCATTTCATCTGTACTTCAGTTTAGTTCAGTTGTATAAGAGGACTAGGATGGCCATTTAATCCTTGGCGTGTCTCACGTCCTCTGAAATGGACCTCTTATGTATTAATTTTAATCATGTAATTTTATGTCTTGTATTGCAGTATATTCCAGAGGGATTTTTTTTTCCTCTAAATATTTCCGAAGGTTTCATCCTTGTTTTTCGGGTGTCTCGATGCTGATGTAGCTCATTTGCTGGCAGACCATCAGTAAGATTTCATGACATCTTCTTTTCTTATTCCCAGGTTTGTGCCATACATTGGAATTGTCACCATTCTTATGAACGATTACCCCAAATTCAAAGTAAGTTCACTGCCCCTAGTGACCCAGTCAATTTACATTTTGTATAATTGTGGAAAGTTTAAAATGTTCATCATGTTCTGTGCTTTCCGTCTACAGTACGCTGTTCTCTTCATGCTGGGTCTCTTTGTGTTGGTCCATCGGGAGTGAGGTCCCCAACCTGAGAAGGATAAACTACGTCCAGAGAACCTCAATCATGCCTTTCAAACAGAATTCAGTTAGATTTTGTCAAGCCCAACTGGCTTTTTTGTACCATGTGTTTGAACATTTTGTAGAAACGTGGATAGGGTGTTTACATTCGGAAAATTCAAGCTTTAAAAAAAATATTTTTGTGAGGGAATTAGGCTAGGTTTAGTTTCAAGTCGATCTTTATTTGTAAGAATGGACAAACAGCATTCTTAAAGGTAAATTAAGTCTCTTTGTTGTTGATTCATTGTCTTTGAAAAAGATGTATGAAATATTTTATGACAAGTGAACATGAATATTAAATATGAAACGATACCATCCATTACGGATTGTTTTAACTCTTCGATAGCCTCCATTTCTCTTTTATTCTATAGCCCTTGCAGAAGTCAGACAACTGTAGTGATAGAATTAAACATTGTGGGAACTATAGTAGGAATTTCAAACTTTGAAAGTCTATAGTGGCAACATCTGCATTTACTCATTTAAATTATAATTTTTTATTATTTTACTTTTTTTTTTTTACATACAGTTATACAATATACATTAAATCAAGATTTCAAATATTGTTAGTCATCCACTATGTAGAGAAATGTATTGTTTTTATAGATGGGGGAATAAAATTCTTCAAAATACAGTACTATGATAAAGAAACAGTTATTACCTCTTCTGAGGAGGATTTTTGGCTTTTATATCTGCCTATTTGTCAGTATAAACTTGCAAAAAGTTATTAATCAACTCTCTTGAGTTGATTAATGAGAGTGGGCTGGTTGGACACGATCCAAGGAAGAACCCATAAGATTTTGGTACCAGTAGACCTCATGATTTTGCTGTAATAACCGCTTTAACATTGTAACTTTAAACCTTTAACTCTAATGACATCAAAGTTCTAGATTTAAAGTTTGAAGTTAATGCATCAAAAAAAAACTGGCCTGCGTTTCCTCCAATTTGTTTGATAAATATAATTTAACTTCCACAGTCTTTGTCAGACAAGTAAATCAGTAGTGATATAGAAAGCTGCTGTATTTATACCCTGAAAAGAGGAGTAAAGGAGGCCATCTCTGTCAAAGTAGAGATACCACCTCTCAACACTTAACACCCACTGTCCTTTCATTCCTTCCCAGGAGGTTTAACAACCTCTCATGGTTGGCCTCGTTTGACATCTCCCAACCCCTGTTTTTTTTTTTACCCTTGGCCTCAGATGACTCATGATGATACAACAATCAGAGGCCCTACAACAAACAATGTGGTATCAATCACCTTGACCCCACAGAGGTTGAATCCCTGGGACCCCCTGTCAGTCAGTTAGAAGCGAAGAAGCCTCCTCACAGTTTCCCTCGATTTAACCTTCCTTGAACGGGAAATATGAATATGGAAATCTGCACCGACCCACATAGGCCACACCTATGTCCAACGCCAAAAAAGTTTTTTTTTTTGCATCTCTGGCTCAATTTTAACAATATTTGTTGCACAAAGAAAGCATGGTCAAGAGTTCCTTTAATTTTTGGAATGTTCCTTACTGTTTTGCAATAATTAGAAAATTTGAGTGGGTGTGGCTCATCTTCACAGTACCAGTCACAGTAAAAATGGTGTCAAGTTGTCATGCTGTCTGCTTCAACTGCCAAAAATGTGAAACTGTAAGTACTCATTAGAGCTCCTTCCTGCACAAAATGTGCCTCGTTATTCAAATATGCTGCCCTGAAGGAGAGAGAAATGACAATAATTAACATATTTTTCTGGATCTATCTTTGTAACTGTTAAAGAAATGTCAGAATAGTTTGCATGCTACGACATCAGCACCACCTCAGCTACACAGAAGAGGTTCTTTCATGTTTCTAGCGTATTTGTCACCATTATTCTTGTACTATTCAGCAATTTACAGTCATTCTGGGTGCTTGATTCACTAATTCTTGATTTAATGTGATTATTAACGATATGACTATCTTAAAGGATTATCTTATCCTAACAGGTTTTTCCCTAGGCCATGTCCAACCACCATAGGCTGCTGTGTGACTTTATTATCTACTAGGGACTTGAAGTTTGTGCTTCATTCTCAGTGGAATGCATACGGGCTTCATTTTGAAGTTGTGGATGTTCTCTTCGTTTAGTTAACGTGAGTCTACCTTGGTGTTTTCGTAATAATTTATGTCACAGGTGGTCTGTGGAATTCTGGTAGAATGCTGTTTCAACAATTCAAATTAAACAATATGCATCACAATGATAAAATATATTTACAACATGTGCATTTACACACGTTTTAATATTGTGACAAAGCACTTCTGCGTTCTTCTCCGGCATGCAAACGCTCTGTGGCTTTAACTTCCCTATTGTGTTCATTTGAAATGTGCTTTGATGGTGTCAGTTTTCTCATGTTTTCGTGTTTGCCCCCAAGGGTAAAATCAACACCAAATTGCCCTTTGTGAATCTTTAGAAGCAATCAAATCAGATGTCCATCTGGATTTATTCGTGCTTAATTTTCCATCACACACATTGTGATATGAAGTCATGATGCTGCATGCATGTTTATCTCAGTTCATCTAACCTGTGAACTGAATGAGATAACACACTGATGCACTGATGGTGTGAGACAGTATTTTAATTAGACTGACATTCAGCAGCACAGAATAGCTAAAATCTAAAGTGTGTTTGTGTGTGTGTGTGAATGCTAAAGGTTATGAAAAGAGCAAGATACTGCTGCAGCTCTTCCATTCAAGTTTCAACGTTAGCACCCTGAAGTGACAAAAAGGCATTCTGTCTTGTCAGCTCTAAATTAGCAGCAGGAATCAGCAGGTCCTCCTGTCCTCAGAGGACTAATCGTGATCACAGCTGCATGCCAAATGTCATGTCGCTCATGGTCTATGTAAGGGCCTAGCCTGACCCTCAGAGGGGGCTTTGAGGGAAATGTGTTTCTCCATAGAGACGCAATAGATATCAAAGGTATCATGTGTTGATCTGCTCAATTTACACCCTCAGTAAACCTAACAACGCCTTGAAAATGACATCATTTTAATTTATGCAGCCTCTATTTTGATCACAGTAGCTGTTGTGGCTTTTGACGGTTTGTCGAGTAACTTTAACATTGACATTAGAGTGTATTTCACACACAATTTGACCAGGAGATGTACCACCGTTTGTGCGGGAATACAGTTCACCTTATTTAATCGACAACGTTATAAACTGATGGAGAGTTTTACACAGCAAACATCCGCCATGACCGAGGGAAAAGTGCGTAAAAGTGTCCCGGGTAAAACAGCTGTCCAATCAAAAGCCAAACAATGAATGAGAAATCCAGCTAAGTAACTGATTCACATGTTGAAACCTGCATGTAGGCTATAAGTCCACGCAACAAAAAATTGAGCCCACCCAGTTCAGATCAGCCTATAAAAGCAGGATGCGCCTGAGCAGTTCACAACAGGAGACCCTTGGACATTTGCGCCCTGGAGGACAGTTCGACACGACGAGCTGAGATGAGAGGGTTTACACTTAATAACGTTTGCCAGTGTGGCTTAGTCACCTATGTTGTCTTGTTTTCTTTCATCTCTTTTACCGCTGCAGTCAGTTTCGACTTGACCGAGCTTAGGAATAAAGTTGCAAAAATCAAAGTGAATCCAAGAGGCAATCTTTGGGCTACAGGTAAGAACCTTATTTTTATCTAACAACGATCATCTTTCCTTCATTCATTTCATGTCTTTTTCCACAGATAAAGTTTATCTTTACATGCTCAGAATAAAAAGCGTCGTTTCTGCCTGGAAGAAGATGCGTAATGTGCTGTGCGTAAAATGCTTTTCTGCGGTAGTTCCGTTTAATTTAAATGAGTGTTAAATTTGTGGGGGTTTTTTGCCTTGAAAGGACATTTCATGGGAAAGAAGAGTGTGATGGACACCCCCCTGCTGCCCTCTGACGGGCGCGTTGATGCGGTCGTTGACTTGCATGCGGAGCAGAACGCACTCGGGGAGCTTTACCACGAGTTTCTGCGAATGGCACTGCAAGCTCAGGTGGACACGCAAGAGAACCGCTCGAAAAATCAGGTAAGAAGCACAAATAAATGGACACACCAATAACCCCAAAGCAGATACTCATACAGCATAAGCCTCATTTGATGCCATGTCTCTCTGTTTTAGGAGGCGGACCTGTTGCTGAAGATTTTAGAGGGCTACATCCAAAGCAGCAGAAAGTGACCCAGCACAAAAGGAACTCTTTCCATGAAAGCCTGCACGCATGAACGCGGATCCGAGATCATGTGGCCACATCATGGGTCAAAATAAGAAATAAATCAGTCATAATTCTCCCATTCCTTGCTGATCATGATTGTAAATTAGTGTCACAGCTCTACCATTTGCAATATCTGTCAGTTAGTTAGGACTTTTTTGTTGATGATATTTTACGTTGTCTTGTTGTTTAAAGTTATTTATACTAAATAAAACAATGATTTGAAAATGCCTTCGCTTTGATTTTCTACATTGATAAATGACGCACTTGGGCAATGCGAATCCCAGCGTAATTTAAACCAAAACCCAGGAGACCTACAATATATCACAATAAAGAGACTTATAGCATGTTCGACACTGGACTTTTTGTAATTGTTCCTGAAATATTCATGAATCGAGAATAGAGAAAATGAAGAGACTTTATTGAAAATGCCAGTTTTCAGACGTGCCCACATTGAGACAGATGACTCATTATTTGTTTGCATATCATATGGCCTCGGATTGTTAATGTATTTATGGCACAAAAGGTTTACTGTGGGGAAAAATGTGTCAAATTTGCTCTAAGTTTTCAGTAACCCCAACAAGTCATGCAGCATTTCTTTATGCTGTTGTGCTATACAAAATAGAACTTATATAAAACCAAATGTAGGCAGCTTATATAAATAACGTTTTTAAAGTCCTCTCCTTTGACAGTAGATCAATATTAGCTTTATTTTTGCTTTGGCATAAAGAGATGATCTCTTTGTTGCTCTCGATCAATAACGGAAAAGTGAGATAGCTCACATTTACAGCCATGGGCCAATCCAGTAAGCTATCACAGTGTCTCCCACACAGTGGCTTGTGTTTTCTTTTATGTCATTTTGAAGCAGTGTTATGTGCTCTGTGTCATAATGGTAAGGAGTGTAAGTTGAAGGAGCACACAACCAGTAAAGCGTCAATATGAGACCTGAGTCTTGATCTGTTCCTACCAGACTGTAGTCTTTATGCTTGTAAAAAAGAAAACTAAAAAACACTTAAGCCCAATTCTGAAAAGATGTAACACATTTGAAGTTAAGGGGCAATACAACAAAATCAAATCCATAGTTATGTGATGTGGGGCAAAAGGTGAGAAACTGGCATATTAACCTCAAACTGGTGTTATTTTGCCATTATGGACAACTAGGTTAGTAGGGTAGAAAGGAGAGTAACAATATATAAGGCTTCTTAGTAGGTCTGAGGAAATCCAGGTTCCTGCAAAATGCATCACCATGCTTACTGGTGCACAATCAGTTCAAAACTCTGAGTACTGGCAAAACAAAACACCGAAAACTGCAGTATTTGTGAACCACACACGCACGAAATCCAACTGTTTGCGACATGAGACAAACAAAAATCACATTCAAGCACAGATATAGAATGTCTGTAACAAAGTGAAATGAAACATCATCGTACCGTGAATGTGAAACGTTAACTTTGCAGTTTACTGTGTTTCTGCAAGCAATTATCAGCTCTGTATGCGTGAATAAGGGTTAGTGTGAAAAGGTTTCATGGGAAAGGATGTAATCATCCTCTTGTTGACTGGAGCATGCACATCTGAACATGCTGCTGGGTGTTAGCTTATGAGGTGATGCATGTTCCTCCAGTCCAGGGGGAACAGAGATTTAATTAAGCATCTCAGCAGTCTCTGCTTGACTCAGACTCGACACACTGTAGTCTATTGTTACTGTATCTTATCATATTGTATTTTAATTTGACAGAAACAAACAATTACATTTTTCTAAATTCTTCTATCTTATCTACATCACAAGCAATCAGACTAACCATACTCTACTATATGCACTGTAGATACACACTTACATTCTGTAATAGATCTTTTTAATCTATCAGTCACATGAAATATTTTTCTCAGGTGAATCTAGATTCAGTTTTACTGTTATTTTCCCTTGTTTAAGTGTAGAATTGTATCATTCACCCATAGGATGGATCTAAAGAGAAGCAGACAAGATGCAGGTTGTAACGAAAAATCAAATCAGCAAGATTTCTCTAAAATGTGGTGGATTCTCTATGTGTTTCCAACGGTCATTTTACAGCTGTTGAATAGAACTTGACATCCGTCCCCTTGGTCATGCCTAAAGCCTGTGGTTTCACCGGAACAGGCAAGTGGAAAATATACCATACTTCAGCTTTCCTGCTATTCACAGAGGGACTATGGCTATTTAAGCACACACACACACAAAAGATCAATTACACCAAAGGCTGGAGAAGTCGGCATGAAACCTGAAATGGAAGAATTTAAATAAGCTTTTAGCACGGACAAGTTTGTTTTTATATTAGATTGAATATGATTAGCCAGCTGGCACTTTTGATGGCTTGAATGTCATTCAAACATTGCTCAGTTAACTGCTGCTCCATGTGACATTTTGATATGGCCTTGGAGATCAGTAAACTATCAATTTATCTGCTCATCCAACAATATTGGTGTCACGGGTTTTGTGTGATGGTGTTCTCTATGGCACATTCATTGTTGGGTGATTTAGATGAATGAATTGGTGAGAATTTGTGGCCTGGTCAGCATAATAGACTGTGCGTATCCAATTTCAGAGGCTGATGTCACTGGAAATGTACACTTATTGTGACATGTTTAACAGAAACTCTGAGTATCATGTACACGAGACTATATGTCAGGTTATCATGAATCGATATGTGGATTTCTTATCAACGATATTGGCCAAGGACCGTAGCGGTTGTAACTTTCATCCTTGTTCAGCTGGAACACTAAAGGTGACAGAGAAAAATGTGCTAAGTTTTCGCTCAATAAAATCCAGCCTTTGGGCAAGAGTTCAGCTCTTTATTGATCGAGTGCCCCAAAGGTACTCATTTTGGGTTGAGTATTCCATCTTCATCTATTCCATCAATGCATCTTCTCGAAGATGCATTGATCTCACAGGTTTTTTTTGATGAAAAAGGCATGGGTATTTATCCATGTTGTGCATCATACAATACCACGTCCCCTGAACCTTCTATTTGTGCCATCACTTTTGTCAAGGGACTTTGTTCAGTGGAATTGCCATAATTCATTCCAGCCTACCACTAAACAAACTCATGTAAGGTGCATATACATTACAACAAGGCTGGAAGGGATTTCTTCAGCGAACTCCTCATAACGTATACGTCTGCCTTTCAGGTGCTTTAAACCGGTATCAATTTAGAAGTGATATACTGCCACCCTCTGGCGTCAACATGTTTACTACATGTTACAGACATTTGTTCCATGCTGATGTCTTCTGTCAGATGTTTAGAGCGCCAGAACGCAAACGAATGGGACAAAAAGAGAATATATGGAACAAGTCATGAGTCATTGCACTAAGGACTAATCCCAGCCCAGCCATGCTTGTCTTGAGTGGAAATGCCCAGTCAGGATGAATGCAAGGCCTTCACGGTCCTAACTCCATATGCCTGGAATTAAGACCATTGATTGACATAGTGATAAAATGAGTGATAGCGTTGGAATGAAGAATTCCTGTAGCAATCACGTTGACGGGCCTTTTCACCTCAGTAACCAAAGCTTAAGATCCATTATAGTAATTTCTAGTAGCAAAAGGCTATATAATTTTGATAGTTCATTTTTAAGGCAATGGATTCTTTAAAAATGTACCCATAAAACAACACTGATTTCCCCAGAATGCATCCAGATAGATTAGCTATCATTGAAAATATGGGGCATTTCACTCAACTTTAACGTAACACGTCATAAACTTGTGTTCATGAGTATCATTGGAGGTCAAGCGTGTTCTCATTGTAAATAAATTAATTATGTAAAAGTTACGTGACAAACAGAATTTGGCGAAAAAATAACGGGCGTACAGCGTTCCAGTGTTAAATATCCGTTTGTTTTGAAAGGGCGTAATCACCTGATCACGTGATCTCTGTGTTGCCTTTCCGGTGAATTGATTGGTCGAAAAAGAGACGGATCGGTGCAGCGGGGCAGGACCGACGAAGCCATTTTAGTATAATAACAGTCGGGGAGCAGGTGCAGCAATATCATTTTTATACAATTTTAATTTTAACGTTTACGATATCATGGGGCAATGTGGGATTACGTCGTCCAAAACCGTCTTGGTTTTTCTCAACCTCATATTTTGGGTAAGATAGTTGAAGTTGTTTGAACACAATGCAGCTTTTTGCGTCCAGCGAGGCCACTGATGGAGAAGCTTAGCATGCTAGCAAACTGCGCCACAGAAATGCTCTGCTGCTCCCTGCAGCCAGGCGACGAGACGGCAGCGGTTTACATGTAGGGTTATTATTATGTTTATTCATAAGACTGGACTCAAATAAATTGAGAAACTGAATAATGCGGCGCATTACAGCATCATAGGGTCGATAGCTGCCGCCCACAAGTTGTATGACGTTATGCCAGCAGCTGGCGCATCCCAGAGCTGATACTGAGTCATTCTATCATCCAGCACATTGTGCAAATCCATTTTTAATCTGTTAAACTCTGAAGTAACCTCCAGTACATTCATCTTTATTGGGATTTTATTTAAACTAGAATGAAAAGAAAAAAGTACATACACCAGGATGCATTCTGGGAAAATCTGGAAATCTGTGTAAAATAATATAATACCATAACTTGTAAGTAAGAGTTACTATAATTGATTTTAGCATTTTTTCAACATCAAATTTCCTTATGAATTATATTTTATATGCATTTTATGGCTTGTATTTTTTGGTTACTGATGTAAAAAGGCCTATGAAATAGAACTTTTTTTCGTAAAAAGTGTACTCCATTAACATTTTTTTTTTTACCAGGGCTTAGTTAGACAGTATCACACCTCTACCCACAACTCCCATCGGTGTTGGTCACACATCATTTACTTAAAATATATTTTTTGCCCCTGTCTGTTGCCCCTTCATTAGTACAGAAAACACAGCTGCCTGACTGCTCTTTCTGTTTCTTTCTGCAGGCTGCAGCTGGAATTTTATGCTACATTGGAGCTTATGTGTTCATCACATATGACGATTATGACCACTTCTTTGAAGATGTGTACACTTTGATCCCTGCTGTCATAATAATAGGTGTGGGGACTCTTCTCTTCATCATTGGCTTGATTGGCTGCTGTGCCACAATACGTGAAAGTTCCTGTGGTCTAGCAACTGTGAGTATTTTGACTTGATCCTTTAAAGGAGACTCCACCGCATCAAATTAACTTCAAATTGTTTGCAAGGAAAACTATTTAGTTTACTATTTAGGCACCCATTAAAATGAACATTAGCTACTTATGTAACAAATGTCACAGAAAGGAAGATAGATACAAAAGCAAAAAGACTGAAAAATCAATTAAACTGTGTATTAAAGTGTGTGTAGCACCGTCAAAGAATCATTTATTCTCTGTAACTAGTCTTGGCAATGGATGTCTGACAGTGTGGCTTTTTTGTCATTTTTTTCAGTTTGCTGCCATTCTCCTGCTGGTATTTGTGACAGAGTGTGCTGTGGTTGTGTTCGGCTACATATACAGGGCAAAGGTAAATAACACAAACTGTCCTTTTTGCTAGCTCTTGAATTTTAGCCTGTACCTGTCACATAAATAACAACATTGGGTCTAAGACTGCATACCCCAAAATACTAAATACAAGAACTAAGTAGAATTTTATATACAGATATTTAAATTTTTGTAAAGCATATTAACCTAACATACTGTATAACAACATATTAAATGTGCAGATAAAAGTCTACAGTGTCAATGAGTATTGTATCTGTTGTACATGATTTTTTCTTCTCAGGGTAAGATGACGTAATATCTTAATGGATAATGTATGAAAACAGGATCATGACTTAACAGCTGTATATTTTTTTCAGGTAGAAGATGAGGTGAATCACTCCATTCAGAAGGTGTACAATGAATATAATGGCACCAACACTGATGCTCCTAGCCGTGCTATTGACTATGTGCAGAGGCAGGTGAGGACAAAAATCTGTTGTTACTAAAATTAAAATGCTGTGGAAGTTTGGCTGCAGATTTTTTTTTTCAATGAAAGAGAGCATTTGTTACGCAGTGATCTATCTGTCTTGCCTCTCCCATTTTCTGAATACTCCTCTCACCTGCCTTAACTTTCCTCCTGGCAGCTTCACTGCTGTGGCATTCACAACTACTCTGACTGGAGGAACACCCGCTGGTTTAAAGAGTCTAAGAACAACAGTGTTCCAGTCAGCTGTTGTCAGGCCAGCATCGGCAATTGTACTGGCAGTCTCAGTCGACCTTCTGATCTCTACCAAGAGGTATGCATGTGTGTGTTTGTATGAGGACAGACAAAGAGTTTACATGTTGGCAGAAATATTGCTGTGGATTTTATTGGGCTATACAAATAAACTCAAATTTACTTGACATGGATGGCCAGATAAAGTTATTTGTCATCAAGTGAATGATTATTTATATTACACATGTAGTATGTATTGTATGCCACTGTGCCTTTCATAAATCATTTTGTGTTTTTAGGGTTGTGAAGCCCTTGTTGTGAAGAAACTAAAGGAGATCATGATGTATGTCATATGGGCTGCACTTACTTTTGCATCCATACAGGTAAGACTGAATCACCAACTCCACCGGTTTGAACACAATATGTCCAGAGTTTTAAGAGAAGACAAGATTTCTTATTCTAAAGCAGCTGTAGTAATCTCTGACAGCAGCACTGACCTAATTTTGTCTAAGGATTTCTACTGTTTAACAGGCCAATGTGGTGCTTCTGACTAGGAAGCGCCCTGTAGTACTGTTTCTGAGAGTAATCTAAAATGACTTGGCCTGCTAAGTTTACATGCACACACAAACCTGGTTAGTGCAGAAACTTGATTACTGTAAAAATCAGCAATACTTAATAATGAGAAAGACTTTGCTGTCATTATCAGGTATGTGAATTGAGGAAGCAATGGATTTTACAAACAAAGATGGATCCACTAATCAATCTCTGTAATATTGAGAATTATCATCGCCATTAAACTGATTGTGTCCATTTGAAAAAAATTATGAAGTCCAACACAATAAATTCTGAATAAATTTGCTTTTTTTCTGCTTTATTGTGATATTTATAGACAGACAGTAGAGTGACAGGCAGGAAGGACAGGGCAGAGAGAGGGGATGACATGCATCTTGTAATGCGCCTTAGCCTTGGACAAGCACACTCTTAAAAACCTTAAAACATATACATTGATCGTCCGTGTTTGATAACAAGCAGCTGTCCTTTGCCTCCTGGGTTTGCTATGTGGTGATGTGACAGCAGTTGTGTTTTCTTTCTTTCCTGCGCTGTCTGTGTACAGATGCTGGGCATGCTGTGTGCCTGCGTGGTGCTGTGCAGGAGGAGTCATGACCCGGCTTATGAGCTGCTGGTCACAACCAACAGCTATGCATGAAGGATGCAGCCAACCAGCAAAGCACTGAGAAAATCAGTGGAGCATCACCGGACATTTACACAGTAGATTTCAGCTGTAGTATATAAGCTCAAGCACACATTGCACAAATCATGATGAAGTAGCAAACACTGATGATCTGGTTTGGGTGGGAGGGAATTTCAAGGGGAAGCCATTTAGTTATTTATTGACATCCTTTGTAACTTAGTGTTATTTAAAATGTTTCTACAAACACAAAAATACTTAAAGGCCAAAGTTGTTCGAGGCTAATTGGTAACATCAATGTTGATGTGAAATCTTATTTCTTTTGTTTCGTCATTATTTTTAGTGTGGCTTCGTAAAAAATAAGACTCATCTTCTTTGAGGATGATGAGGACTAAATTGAAGCTAAGCTGTGAAAGTATTGTCGAGCACATTGTATGGAATGTATTTCCTTGTGTGCTAGTTTGCACTATGGCTGGAGTTGTGGAGGTATTTTGTGGTTATTTAAATGCAAATATATGCTAATCAGAACATGTACACTATTCCTAAGAAATCAATTTGAAAACGTGGACATGAAAAGCTTTTACTAAACACTTAAACTTCACGTCACTATAAAAGACAATATAGTTTGTAAAGGTGACATTGTTGACGTTAATTAACAAGTATAATGAGGCAAACGTCATTATGGCGTACAAATTCAAAGAAATGTTCCATTTGTCTACAGAGTAAATCTTAATTTTTTCTGGCTGTAGCGCCCTTGTGGGACCATTGCTTTAAAGGTAAGAGTTCTTCATATACACAAATATTCAGGTTTTGAAAACAGTAAATCTGTTCCGGTCTGGGTGTTCTCTAAATAAGGCTTCACTGGTGAGACATTGCCAATATATTATTTATCTGTTGACCTTTTTGTTTCCAGTCCTAGAGAAATGCTATTTGCAAGAGCATTATCAGTGTTACCTAAAGTCGTGTGTAGATTCATTTTGTTACATTTAGAGATTCATCCACATAATTGTTAGTTATAATCCTGCTACGACAGATTTTACGACTCCTTATTTTATACATTTTTGTGGAATTGTGTATTTTTTTAGATGTTATGTTGATCCTTAGGTGTTTCGCTCGCTCAACAAAAATTATGAGGAACAAACTTGTGTATAGACTGGAGCAGAGGCAAAAGACTTAAATAAACTCATACATTTCAATTTGAGTCTTTTATTGGTATTTAATCTAGTTGTTTTGTATGCAGGGATGCACACACTCAGGTCTTCACAGAAGTGGTACACAGGTATACATCAGCTCCCCACAAAATACTATTACAAGAGAACTAATACAACACCGGTAGGTGTGTTAGTTTGAAATTAAACGTCGTACTGACTTGAGTGACATTCCCAGGGCTTTAATTTCAAAATTAAATATTAGATGACATGGATTTCAAAGCTTTTCTATTTTTTGCAATTTGTATGTAGCAGCATATATATTTTATCAAGACATTACGTTTAAATTCATTTAAATATGTTTTGAGCACCAGACAGGTTGCGTATACATTTGATAGAACATTAAGCATAGGAAAACAAATGGCCAAAAAACGCTCTTAAAGTAAATCTAAAGCTGTGGTGTGTTTCTAGGGTAGCTAAGACGAGAAACTCTGCCCTAACAGACACAAAAGGAAAAGCATATTAACAATGACCATAATAGGAAGACTGTTAAACTCAGGAACATGGCTTTGGTAAGCTGTTATACTGTATATTGTTCTGTTGTCAGAATTTGTTTCATATAATGTAGAACACATGATGTTGAAGGCTCCATTGTGTCATGTCAATTTGATTAATTTACCATAGTCATAATGCCAAGGAACAATTCTGAATGCCTTGTCGATGAATCTGGGGTACCTGACAAAGTGTTTACTTTTAAGTATGCGAACGTCCGTGTATGTGAGTGTTTGTGTCTACATCTGCATGTGTTTTGTCTATTCAGATTTTAGCAAGATAGGTCCCAGGGGCCAGTCCAGCTTGCCCATTCAACTCTGCAGTCCACCACCCATCATCTCCTTGTTCCAGCACCTGAACCACGTCACCTCTGGTCAGAGATAGTTCATCCTCTTCCTGACAGGTCAGTGTAAACAAAAGATGACAAAAGGCAGTTATAGCCAAATCATCCTGACAAGTCTTTTTTATGAACATAAATCTGATCTCTTAAAAACAGAACTGCACTACATGTTCAATGTTGCTAAAAGAATATTTTAAGTATCTGTTAAAGGAATTACAGCAACTCTAATTTGCCATCATCCACCTCAAAATAATAAACAGGCCACAGAACATTTCCTAATTCACATAACGATCTTGTAAAAAAAAAGGGATGCTTTCCCTAATGATATCCCAAATCATAGTTAAGCCTACTTTGGAAGTGTAATTAGTCTGGCAGTTCACAACTTCTCTTGCAGTGATCTCATAGTGACATATTTTGAATTGTGGGATTGAATGGTGTATCAGATGCATGTGTCAATCACCTGTGCAGTGTAGTCATAAAGCACCATGTACCGGTTTTCATCAGCTGCATCTGTGGCCACTGAGGCTGCTTGCGTGTTGCTATCTATGGTTGCATACTCTGATTTCTCAGCTAAAACCACTGTTGATGGACAAAGCAAAATAAGTAGAGGAAACTTTTATTATTATATTGTATTATTGTTCAAAAATGAATACACATTTAACCGTGCCTAAATATTAGAAGCAGTAGGACGTCACAATCAAGTGACGGGGCCAAAACACAGCAATTATCAAGATAATCCATTATCCCCTTTTTACAGGGAGTCACTTAAGCATATCACATAAAACATTAAAATCTATATGTATTTGCAATAATATAAAAATGTGATATCTTCAAAGAAATTCTGAATGATTCTGGTGAAAAGGTACCTACATTGGCCACTAGATGTCTCTGTTTGTTGGGAGCTTTGTTGACTGCTGAAGATACTTGAGGAACTTCCTTGTAGGCCCGAGAACCTGTGTAAAATGTGAGATCTTTTAGTAACACAATATAATTAGATGCCTACAGTCATTCTTTTTACTCAACAAATATGCACACCAATGGGCACATAAAAAAGTCAAGACTTAAGGGTTTTATTTTAGATCGCAGATCGTATAAGGTAAAAATGACTGCCAAAAGTTATGTTAGCCTCAAAAATTGAGTTGAGATGAGTGCTTGTTAAATATCATTAACTGGCTTTACAGTACAGTGATGTGAAAATAGCAGTGTGTTAATTTAAAGGTAATAAAGAACACCACTGCAGTTTACTACATTTACAAGTAGAGAAGCATGAATCATTAGGAAATTGCGATCTCTTTGTCCCTTTCACAACAGCCCTGCATTCTTTATGTCTGTTTATCCGACTCTGACAGGTTAAGCAATGTTTGTTCCTCCTGATTCTTCCCTCTGGGTAGTTTTGTGTCAGACCTCTTCATCATGTCTCCTGCTCCAACAAACGATGCTTTGCCATTGCGGTCCCCTGATGTCCCCGGTAGTAGATGGTAGTAGCTCTCAAACACAATAGGCTCTTTGAGAAGAAAAGAAAAGCTGCTCATTCGAGAAGTGAAAATCAAAATGAAGTTTTGCTTTGAGTCTGTCCCTGAAACTGAAAGGTCAGACGCTATGAAGGCGTTTTTGAGGTTTCTCTTTCAATAGCACAGAATTCTGATCCAGGTCAATAAGCCGGTCAATAAATTTGTCTAAACTACAGAGAGGGGAACACAAGTGATGCAGGGGGTGACTGCAGTACACCAATAAAACTCAGGTCTGTGATTAAAACTTAACGGTAGTGGACAAAGTACAAACGTAAATAGTCCATGGAGATCACAACTCATATCATATCCTACCATGGTGGCTCACCTGGAGGTGTCCTGCCCGTCTTTTTCATCTCTATGAAAGTGTTGTTATCTGCCGTGATGTCACACTTCTCCAGAACCTTTCTCACCTCCTCGTAAAACTAAATGAAAAGAATGCAATCTATTTTAATTTGTGGAAGTAAATATGTATGTTTTTTGTATGTTTGTTTTTTTGAGTTGCTTCTGCTTCTTAGAAATCCACTTTAAAACCAACGTTTTTGATAAATTCCTATCACTGAAAATACCCAAAACTATTAACATAAAGAAAATGTGAATTTACCTCATCGTCTTTAACACACTGCATGGAGAAATGATTGCAGTGATTCCAGAGAACACACCTGGTCATGTTGATCCGATCACCCTCCAGCTGCTGGAACACCTGGGAATCAAGCACACCTTATTTTATTTCCCACAACTCTACTCTTTGTGATGCTGCATTTGTCCACACTGAATGTACACGGTGTGGATGTTAAACATAGACATGCTTACAGAGTACCTAAATAAATAATACTTTATATTATACCGCTTGTATGATGCTGTTGTAGCGCTTGTAAAAAGTTTTATTGGACTATTTTTAGAATGCGAGATGAAAAGGCAAAGAGGGCCCGTTGGCGGATGTGGTGTGGTGTGGTGTGTCTGCATGCATATAATACCTCACACGTGCTTTTGTGTGTGTCCTCCCAGTCCTGCCGAGCTTCCTCTAGCTGGGTTATATTGGCCACATACAGTTTCTCTGAAGGAGAGCACAATGTCATTTTGAATGCTTCAGCAAATCTACAGGTTCCTTTCTAAAAATCTAGGTCATGAGTAAAATCTAACTGGAAATATTCAGTGGAGTACTTATACCATCCTATAAGCTTGAATCACCCATCGTTGTTGTAAGAGGGATACTTCACAATTTTAATACAGTTAAGTACTTTTTATAAGTGTAGTGTGACATAGGGTCAAACCTGCTTCTTGGGCGGCCTGTCTGCTTTGCCTGGCCCTGTGATTTATCTGGGAAACACAGGAAGTGATATGTACATTTTCCATCTTTAAGCACTAACAAACAATGAGAACAACAGAAGTCTGGACATCGATAGGTTTTTACTTCCTTGTATTGCTCTTCTTCGTCAGGTGAAGAAACATTTAATGTGTTTCAGAGGGTAGAGTACAAAGTGTCCATAAATTTGAGTTTTAAGGTGACTGAGGCACAGGGACACGTATTAGGTTTTAGGTTTTTTTGCCTGTATGAATAACTCACGTTCTTATACAGTGAGGTACTACAGCACATTTATTTAGTATACCTTTTCAGAGTGTTTTGATGAAGTAGTGCTTTTCTCGATCTCGTGCTCTGCCTCATCTGCCTCCCTGCATCTCTGTTCATAGTTCCTCTTAGACTGGGAAAAAAAACAAAAAACCCACAAAGCTCACAAGCTACAAAATTTCTGAAAGTGCAGGAAAAAGTCTCTTTGTTTTTTATAACAGTCAATAAATTGAGTCACAAAACATTCCCAGGCCATAGGTAAACGCCATTAGCAAGGACGACATCTGCATTCTGCATGTGTGTGTTTGCATAACTATCGACATTAAGCTCTTGTTTAGCTCTTTACTTGGTGAAGACAGAATAATAATAATGTTGCTGTTTTTTCTACCTCCATTGTCTTCTTGAATATAGAACCCTTTCTCTTCTGGACCTTCTCCATGATGTTCTCAAGCTACCAGAGGAGAAAGAGAAAGGTTACAATCAATACATTGCCATTGAGCTTCCTCGTGGCCTTAAACTTTTCTTGAAACTTAAAAAAAAGAACCAAGCATATCTGTTATTACTATTATTTCTCATCTGAAAGAAAATGCAGACAGTTCTTCAATTCGCTTGCTAAATTACGTTACTGTATCCCCATAGATTGACCCAAAATGTAAAGACTTAATTTAGATTTTTTCTCACTTGTTTCGGCCACAAACCCGTTCCTGTTTCTACATCATACTATTAGACAATCAGGTTCACAAGATGTGGAAACAGGTAGTGAAGCAAGGTTTTATGATTAATAAGTTCACAGTAAATCATATAAGGTTTTTGTTTCTGAGTCAGTGTCAGAGGTCATATGATGTGCCACACACTGCCACCAGTCCGACCAAAAGCACCGAAAAACAATAAAGTGAGGTGAAAATAAGTGAATTTTGTAAATGTGAAGACTTAATAGTTTTTCAACTGGACAGGACAACTTAACATGTTTGTGAAAGAACAATAAGGTCAGTGGTTCTCAATCAAAGAGTTTTAACCTCCTGGTACATGTGAAGTGCACTTAAATTGAGTGCTGTGTTTTATAACATTAACACATAAGTTACTGGTACTCGTGTAGAACAAAATAACAGACAGTTATCTTGTTTATAACTACTGGGTATTCTATTGGTTCACATCCCACTGTTTGAGAACCACTGGTCTTTATTGTTGGGAGAGCAAATGAACAAATTGATAAATTTCACACATCCGTCTGTATTATTAGAAATACTGTCTGTTGGTCATTACTTTAATTAGAATTATCAGTTTACAGAAGCCAAATTTCCAACCATGCAACAAAATCCCCCAACTTTCCTCCAAATAGTTCCAAATAGAAGTACATTTGCGATGGTACCTTCTTCCTCTGCTCTTTCTGCCGTTCTCTGAAAGTCTCAATCTTTTTCACCTCCTCTTTCAATATACCAGAGAGCTGGATGTGGAAATTCCCAACATGCTCAATTTCTGCAGGAAAAAACACACAGCAGCTTGACTTTTTTTGCTGTAAACAAAATTGACATTTCACTGTATTGATCGCCCGTCAAAACTCACGTGTCTTTAATTGATCGAAGGATGTTCTCGCGGTGCTGAGAAGATATTGGACAATGTTAAGATCTGAGATAGTGACTATGTGCCATCTGTTCAGGCTTAAACTTAATGTAATAATTCTCAGTTGATCTGGAATCAATATGCTCTTTTCCTAGGACATCTTTCCTTCTTCTTCATTAAAGGCCCATCTGATCGTAGCCCAGAACATCTTCGGTAGCTTTGGGCTTTGACTGCTGGTGTGCAGCATTATGAAGTGATGAGAGGACACTTGTTACTCATTTACTTTCTCTGTTAGACTGCATGGAGATTACATGACTACATTCCAGGTGACACTCTAAGCTATAAACATTAACTGGATGTCGCTGTAAGGGAATAGTTTTTATTCTCATACAGACTTGTTTAGAGTGATTATTTGACAGTGAACCTAATTGTCCACACAGCTCCAACCAGCTTCTGCTTTAATATCACAGGGTTACTTTATTCCAAAGACCTAGTATAAAGCTCTTTTCTTTAGATTACAGTTAGCTTATAGATTGTGAGAGAACAGGAAGTTAGCTGCAGATAATGGCCTCTCCACAGAGAGAGACCACTGAAGGATGGATCTGTGTCTCACTCTCTCCATTCATAGCCGTTACTGATTCAAAGTTTCTGTAATAATTCTCTCAAACCTGACTCATTAAAAGTTGAAAATATATTTAAGACAAACAGGACCAAATGTCCACGACTGTCCTACTTTAGTTTTAAATATGTCCATTTCAGTTTATGACCAATGTTTTCCTATTTATTCTAAGGTGCAACAGTTATGTACTGTCATGAGAGTAGACAGTAGTGTCATCTTCGCCGTACGAAACATTGTCCTTACCCGATCTCCGTCTGTCCTGCAGCTTTACGGGCAACAGTCACCAGTTCCTTCCCATACCTCTCCTCAGCCAACGCCCTGTGCATTACAGATCGGCAAACATGGCTCTTTAGCTTTGGCATTACTGACAAACCTAATTATGAAATTGTACTGCAGAAAATATTACTGATATGATATGTAGGTTGTGTGATAGGTACTATCCTTTACACTACATTTCTTATCTTATCTCAATACTGAGCATCTGTTAAGTGTCTGAATGAGTTTTGGATTAATCACACGCCTAAATGTGAATACATATCAGTATTTTCTATTTGAAACAGTCCCAAATCTTTCTAATTAAAGAACACAACAGTTTCAATCATATCATCCCAAAACACTAGTACAAATCCTCAAAGTTAATTACAGGAAGTGCTTTTTATTGTGAGTCCACGATGAAAATAAAGGCATCTTGAAATTGATTACAGACTGCTTACCCACAAGGCATAGCAGGGTAGCTGAGTGTGAATTAAATAATGGCCTGAATTTCTTAAGAGGACCACTACCTCATCTTAAAAAGCTCCTCCATGTCTTTGCACATTTGCCTTCCATCTCTCAGTCTTTGAATCATGACATCGTAACCACCGTGACACATGAAATCAGACCCCTGTGAAGAGAGATTTAGAAATAGACAGCATTGCACAACTGTTATTACAACATGTTCTTGAATCAATCCTGCATGAGTTATGTGGTAAAATGCAGAACTAATGCCAAAAAAAGTTGAATGCTGCGCTACATGGAAACACATCCCGTAGTTGATCATCTTGCTTATTTGTTGAGCACACAGATTGTCCGAAATTATTTGAATTTAAACAATTCATTAAGTAGAAAACCTGTAGCATGATACAATTAGCATCGGTTTATGACAACAGTGAAAGTAAGCTGCACTAAACGTTTTACTAATCGTCAAGAACAAACATTTTCACTTTGATCACAACTTTTGCCAAACTTCTTTTTTGAATAATGAGACTATTTTTCTCTGTCATTGCTAGTGACCGGCTCAAAAATGATATTGTTGCCTCTCTTATGGTTAATTAATCTTTACGTTTTTGACAAGGGAAATATCAATACAGCACAAGAGCACAAAAGAGACTTACCCAGAAAACATCTTTAAATAACAATGGAGTCATCATCTTTGTTACTTCCTGACACAGCTTATTTTCTTCAGTATCACCTTCTCCCACACACGCTTGTGTAATTTTTAAAAAACTTTTTAAACTTAAAGTAGCTGCAGCTCTCTGTAAAATCCTCCTGTTAAAGTGTGTTTGGGCTACCGAATGGCCGAAGTGTCAGTGAGTCATTTTGAATGAGGAAGAGCTTCTGCGCGCTGACCACAATCAGCTCAGCCCATGTGCAAAGCAGCTCACTGTTTTCACTATTGACATGGAAGTAAAACTTAAGAGCTTAGTTGAAGTTGAAGATAGTTATCTCAGGTTTTTTTTATGTGTGCGTGATGTACATTCATGATTTGATCGGTTTGTAGTAGAGCAACACTATATAGATGAAATATAGAGATGAACTATAAATAGATGAAATTGTGCCCATTATGAAAACTGTTCACATATTTTAATAATGTACAGCAACAAAAACATCAGCTTTTCCTATAGATATACATCATGTACCTTTTCAGTCAGTTATTTTGGCTTTGATAGAAAAATGAGCAATGCTGCCATCTGGTGGCTAATGGAACAACGTTCACGCTCAAAAAGTCAATAACTTCAGACTTCATGGAATTATGACAGGTAAATCTGGCAGATTTATTGAATGGGTTGTAATAATACATTTTGCCATACAATTCTAAATAAAATTTTTAAATCTATATTCAGATTTAATTATTTCTGAAATTATATTAGAATTTTTATTTAAATACCATTTTGACACACTTCAAAGACTGGCGTTGAACAGTGTTTGCCCATCTCACACCTAAGCTTGTGGTACACACTAATGTTAATACATTAAATATAATCTTTGTGTAGAATCTCGTTCCATACATTTTTAAGTGTAAAACAATTGTGAGCGGATATTGTAGCAATGTTAGAAATTACTGATTTCTACTAATCACAGATACCGGGGAAAACAAAGTCAAAAGAAAACATATGCACAATTTTAGGAATATTTTTGGCTTCCTCGTCCATCAAAAGTGGCAAAATTGTATACAAAGAAGTGGAAAATATGAGGCAACTTTCTAAATTTTCTCTGTTGAGCACTTTTGAGCAATCACAGTTTTAATGTAAAGTACGTACGTGGCACAAAAAGATCACAACTGCACTACCACAGCCTCTAGACCATCACACACACCACCCACACATATACCCCTACCTGGTGGAGGACTTTGCGAGGTGGACTAAAGCAAACCATCTGCTACTGAACACTATCTATCAATCTGTCTCTCTATCTGTCTATCTGTCTGTCTGTCTGTCTGTCTGTCTGTCTGTCTATCTGTCTATCTATCTATCTATCTATCTATCTGTCTATCTGTCTATCTGTCTGTCTGTCTGTCTATCTATCTATCTATCTATCAATCTGTCTCTCTATCTGTCTATCTGTCTGTCTGTCTGTCTGTCTGTCTGTCTGTCTATCTGTCTATCTATCTATCTATCTATCTATCTATCTATCTATCTATCTATCTATCTGTCTATCTATCTGTCTGTCTGTCTGTCTGTCTGTCTGTCTGTCTGTCTATCTAATCTACAACGTTCAACAGCCGTAATGTCAATTATCAACTCTAACCATGAGGGGGGGACAGAGACCATTCTAAAACATCTCAGCTCCACATTATGAAATCCATTACAGTATTACTGTATATAGACCACCCCCACCACCTGCCCCGTTCTGCACTGATATAGTAGTTTTAAGTCTCGTGGGGGTTGCGAGGGGGGACAGACTGACATGAAACCCAAAATCCCTCAATCCAATCACAGCTGCATACAAAATGGTGCCTCAGGCATCACTCAAGGAGGACATGGAGACACAGGAATGAACACATAGAAGCTGATTATTGATTTTCAAATTGAGTGTGGGGGGTGGGGGGGGCTGTAGTCTCTCACCAGCCGCTCAGTCAGATGTGTGAAAACGCAGAGGTGCTTTCACAGCCAGAGGACCATTCTGTCACACACACCTAACGACACGATAAAAGCACAGCATCAATCGATACAGCCAGCTCAGAGGATGAGATCTTCATTTTATACTGTATGATTCTATTTGTTTGTTGTCAATGTGTTGCATTTGATTTTGTAAATTCCTGCATGCAGTGAAAATGTGTTTAACTGTTTTTTTTTGTTATTACCCAGACAACTTATCAAAATCAACAAGAAAGTTTTGTGTGAGTTAAAAAAGAAAGAAGAAAATTATTCCAATAGTCTGCTTTTAGATCTAAACTGATGTGCATCCCTGTCTTTCAAACAAACTGAGTATCTCTCAGTCAGATCTCCGAGGCCCAGGACGACGGGCTCGCAGGTTTTCACATGTAGACGGCCCAGTTGGTGGTGCTTGGCCTTGCTTGTTATCCCGTCTGAGGCCTCTATAAGAGGAGCAGGCTCTGGGAATCAGCTGTGCAGCCACACACACACATGCAAAACTCTCTCTCTCTCACTCACTCACACACACACACACACCCACACACCCGCTCACACTCCCCTGAGTAGCAGTTATTGAACTGTGACAAACGAGCCATGTCAGACCAGCCCCCCTACCTTGGGGATTGGCTAAATGACCTTTCCATTACCCAACCACTGCTGTATTCCCGCTGCACAGATAGAGTTACACACACAGCTACAATGCCCATTTGCCAGGACCACTGTCACCATCGCTGCCGTTAGCCACTACGTCTGTCCCTGCATTCTGACAGAAATTTTTCATTTTATTTTAATTTCATTTTAATGTCTGCTCTCGTGTATAAACGCACGAAGCCACAAAGAGCCTTTGCTGGGTTTATGTGTGTGCATATGTGTGTGTGTGTTCTCATGAAGCTCTGGCACACAGTGTGACTTAACTGGTTTTCACACATTCTCCATCCTCTATCCCTGCTAATCCCTTGTTGACCATTGGCACCAGCCCCGAATCTCTCTGAATACTGGAGAGGAGAGGAGAGGAGAGAGGAGGAGGATGAGAGGAGAGGAGGAGCGGAGAGGGTAAAAGTGGAGAGGGGTGAGCTGAAGGGTAAAAGAACAGAGTTGAGAAGAGGACAGGAAATATAAAGAGAGAGTAGAGGAGATGCAGAGGATGCAAGAGCAGAGGGATGAAAGCAGAGAGAGCAGGGTGAGAGGGAAGGAGGCTGTCTGGAAGAATGAAAAGGGAGAGAAGGAGAAGTGAGTTGGACGAGACGGAGCGTAGCCCCGAGCTGACTGCTGCTGCCTGCTGGATAGGAATGCAATGAAGTGAGTCCTTGGCCACATTAGTGGGAACCTGTTAGGAAGCTGACAGATGGAGAGCTAATGATGTGTAGGCACAAGGGCAGGGCCTGTAGTTGCTAGTGAGACGATCCGTAGTGGCTGTCATAATACAGTTGAAAACCAACAGCTGAGGGAGGTGGAGGAGAAGGAGGAGGAGAGGAAAGACCGGTATCGGGCCGACCCCAGAGAGCGAGCCGGGGGTCTTTCTCACGTTTGATCTGGGCCGGGCTTCAAATGAAACATTTATTAGCTGTCCTAATCCGCAGTATTACGGCTAAGAACGACCGCCTTAATCAATCTGATCCTCCTGTGTCCGCTATTCCCTGATGTGATTCTCTGGACACTGGGATGGAGGCGAGACATGCACGTGCTCACACACATACGCACACACAGATTTCATGGATTTTTGCTTGTATAAATATTTGATCAGCACTGATGTCACACAATGTGATCACGGTCGTATCACTGTTTGATTATTTTAAAGGGGCTGTCATGGTAATGTTGACAGACTGCAACGCTCTCTCTGTGTGTGTGTGTGCGTGGGTGTGTGTTTACACGTGCCATGTGAATACATATCTGCTTCTATGAATGTGTGTGTGTCTGTATGGTGGTATAAATATGATGGTTTTGTCATACTGTGAAAAGGCTGTGTGAACACTGTGTGACCGTGTGTGTGTCTGTGTGTGTGTGTGTGGTTGTGTGTCCAGGAGGTGACCCCTGTAAGAGGCGTGCATGCCACCAGCAGCTCCCTTTCCCCCCTGCTGCTCTCCTTCCCCCTCATCCTCCCTTCAACAGACTGGATTTTGGTGTTAGACTAATTTGCCCAGCGGCCGTTTCTCTCCACAGGGACGAACTCCGACCTCTGTTCCTGCTCCCTCGCCCCCCTGCTCTCTCTCTCTCTCTCCTGTCCTCTCCTCTCCTGCTGCCAGACTTTGCTTTTTTTTTGTTTTTTTCCTCTTCCATACTTCCCTTCTCCTCATATCATCATCTCTCCCCTCCCTCTCTCTCTCTCCAGCCTCTCCATGTTTCTGGCCCTCCCGGTGACTCTCTCGTGACCTGGCCTTTTACCACAACCACTTACCGCTTGTTTGTGCACGTGTACGTACGGCCGTGCACTTACCTGTACGTGTGTGCTTTTTTACAGCATTTGCATTGTGTGTGTCAGTACTGTAAAAGAGAGAGAGTGAAGGCGGCTCATTTGCTAAGTGGTTCCATCCATTTTGACAGCGGACACGGATTCTGCTTGGCTACACTCCTCTGATCCGGGTCACCAGGGGAGAGCGGAGGATGGACAGATGTAGGCCAAAATGACTCGACCCTTTGCTTTGTTGTTTCTGTTTAAAGTGTACAAATGGATTTTGCGTGTGTGTGTCTGGGTGCGCTGCCTTTGTCGAGCTCTGTCGCCCATAAAGCGAGAGGGGGGGGGGGGGGGGAAAAAGGGGGGGGGGGTT
>OMNV01019683.1:194067-213507 GCA_900303265.1 Brotula barbata
GGAGAGACGAGGAGAGGAGAGGAGAGGAGAGGGGAGGAGAGGAGAGGAGAGGAGAGGAGAGGAGAGAAAGGAGGAGAGGACTACTGTGGAGAGAAGATGGTGGTGGTGGGGAACCGTTGAGGAGAGAGGGAGGACTCCGTGGGGAAGGTGATGAAGCATGCAGCTCAGGTTTCCTGTCTCTGATGTAAGGCCAGCCTGGATCGATGGCTCCACTGGGGCCAGGCCAGCACACTCCAACCTGCCTGCTCTCTACAACACTCTCTCACTCTCTCTCTCTCTCTCTCTCTCACACCCTCCCTTTGTCTTTTTCTTTTTTTTTTCTCTCTGTGTCTCTCACTTCTCACATCTTCAGCTTGTTTAGAAAGTGGCAAATGAAAAGTCGTGTAAAAGAGCAACACTAAGGTGAATCAACTAAAGTTAGTGAGTTAAAGGAGAAATCCATCAAGCAGCAAATTCAAACTACAGACAAGACGACAGAATATTTATTATAACTTTAGTGGTGTTTCACTTGTATTTTTGCATATGAAGCGGTCTTAGTAACTAACCAGGAATCATAAACAAAAATATATATTTCCTGGTCTGCTAAGTTCGAAGACATTAGCGATTCTCCGTGGGAGAATACAAGGATCACTAAAACCCAAAATCTGATAACTTCCCATCGTCGTAACGCTCGCGTGGTTCGCTCTACACAACCCGTGGCTTGAAATGCAACTTGGGGAGGAAAGTGTTGCTTCAGTCAGCAACGGCTCACATCACAGATGCAATTAGATAAGGGCGGAAATTGTTTAGCAGCTTTCTATGCTGACTTTCACAATAACACAACACCATCACTGTATCAACTGTGGATCCTGCTATGAAACAATAGCATTTTAGAGCTCATCAGATGGCAGACACCCCTGCATGCTTGCTGCTTAAAAATGGTTTGCTGTGACTATTAGGATTATTGTATTACTGAGTGCACTTCCTAACATCAGTTATCAGCATATAAATCTGTTTAAACGCTGCATATTTCCTGTTAAGCGGTGCGTATTTACATGAAGAAATCTCTCCGTATCTTGCATTTTATCTGAATGAAATTACAATCCATAAATGCAAACGATGATAGAATACACACACACACACATATATACTGTATATATATGAGTGATTAGCAGCTCCTTTGGGTTAAGTGAGGTCGTTATTTATCTGGTCGTTCTCTAATGAAGCAGCATCATGGCAGAACCTGCAGGGTTAAAGTAAAATAAGCAACACTTGGACTACCTATGACTGCCAGCAGTTTGTTTTGAGACAAATGGGTTTTTAATAGCCTTCAGGGATTGATAGGAATCTTACAAGGCTGGTCTGGCTTTCGGGTGTGGACTAAGGGACCTGGCATCCCACCACAATTAGTCTCCCAATTCAGCATGAGAGATGGTCCATTGCACTCAAAAGAGTGTATTTCTTAAATGATTTGATAAACAAATAATAAAGTGAATAGGGGAAAATAGTGCTCAAGGGATTTAAAGTTTTATTGCAAAATGTGAAGGTCAAAAAAATCTTTTTGTGTGATTTTTTAAAAATCCCAGCCGTGAGAGTCTCCTTCATTTCTTTTGTATGTTACATTGCAGGAGAACGCTGTGCTTCTTGGATGCGGGCTGCCTTAGCTGAGCGAGGCCTGTTTAAATTGAGAATTGTTGTACTCCGCTAAGCCACATGAGACCGGGGGAGTTATTGTTAGTCTGCCTACCTCCAGCCACGCCAACGAGGAGTTCCTGGAAAAAGTCTGGTCTCGTCTGTCAACGGGAGGATGAAGGGTTCAAAAACAAATGCATGCTGCTCAGGCCTTCAAAATACCTTTAATATACGTACGGTAAAAATGTTTTCACATATCAAAAACCTATTACAGAAAGTCTTTTTTAAATATGTGGTTTTTTTCCATGTGAGTCAGCCACTGTGTGTATATATTTCACTATATCTGTTCTTTTGAAAATATTTCAATATGTTTTCTACTCAATTTATTCTCTCCATTGCTGTCTACGCACTTACCTTCTTTTGTTTTATATTAATCATTTATATAGCAACAAGGGTCACGATTGCGTTTGGCTGTACAGATAATAATGTAATGTAGTAATGTGAAACCTTTAACAAGAAACCCATTCAAAGATCATTTTCATGCTGATTTATGTGAGTAAGTAACACATCAGTCGACTTTCATTGCACACGAACAAATGAGAAATGTGATTAACTGTAAGTCTTGTTCCTTTACATTTATTTACAGCACACTACTGTGTTTGTATTGTGAGGTCAGTGATAAATTTCCTTTTAACGAGTTGGAACAATGGTAAATTAGCGGCGTGTAAATTGATATGAGAGCGAAAAAGCCTGCGTGAGCGTACGGCTGGAGAGGCTGGAGACAGAAACACAAGTGTCTGAAGAGAGAGTGTGAGTGTTCGGTTTGATTGAGAACAAGACCTAAAACTGATGCAAAATTAATTGAAAAATGGACAAACGAAAATATGATATTGCAAGAATCATGTACATATGGACAGAGAATCAGGGGCTTATCACATTTGTGCTGCTCAATTTTATTTTGTTTGGTTTCACATTCCAAGTGTTGCCAAAATGTATAAACAAAAGCAATGAGAACGCAATCATCTCATCAGTCAGAAAGCAGAATGAGCTAAATCCAAACTAAAACTGATTGGGTTAACTAAAAAATAAATACAGATAAAACAGTAACAGCTTTGGTATGAATTTCCAACTCAACTTGTGGTAGAAGTAACAAAACACTTCAGAGTTCCAGTCAAAAGGTTTACTTATTGGCTTGGTCCTTACCTAAGTGTGATTCTTGTGAGATCATAGTGATCTATGTTCAATCTAAATGATCATTTTCTCATCTGAGTTTAAAGCAAACAGCTATTATTTGGTAGTATTTGTGTCTCGCTTAACATCAATCAGTTTGAAAGTAAAATTTCTCTCTTGCTATAATCCAGCAACAGAGATGATGAGCCGTAGCAGACTGCGGCACAATGAGACAGCCTATCTCTTACAGCTTTCTGTGCATGGAGGGTTTCTTGCTGTGGTCTGATCTAAGCCAAACTGACAACTAACATAACCATGGCAGACACGCCAGTGCTGATAGCACATGAGAGAGCAGTCAGGTCTGATCTAGTTGAGAGATCCGCTCCCTTGTGTTTGTGGTCTGCCTTCATTTCCTCACAAATACACAACACATATCCTGTCCCCGTATGCACTGGATGGCACGGATAGCCGCATAAATATTTCACCTCCAAAACCAAGATGTCAAGAAGCCTTGGATAGGGCTCAGGCAAATAATTCATACCATTTGCTGTCAAGCACATCCTGGATCCCAAAATATGAGGTTGTTTGGTATCTGCATGGAAAGGTACCACAAAAAAAAGTAGTACTGAGTTATATTGTGCAGCGTGTGTTGGTCCGTGTGTGTCTCTGTATGCTGCCTGATGTTCTAACATGCGGTTATGCTTTAAATACAAACCTACCGCTGGAGGCAATTCACCAAAACCAAGGTGTGCTGTGTAAAGGAACAAAAAGACAAGTGTGTGAGCGTTTTCGCCTCAGGTGATGGGTCTCCAGGCAACCCGTTGACAGAATCATGGCTTTACTTGAATTTGAGGGAGACTGTGCCACAAATCTAACAGGGAAGGAGTCTATAGACTGAAAGCTGTTGTTGGGCGGAGAGCGTAGGGTTGACGCATATATTGGCATCAGAAGAAGCTGTGCAAAGTCCACGGTAAGAGGCATGAAAACAGTTGAGGTGAAGGCCATCCAGAAGTTGTTGACTGGTGTAAAATTGGCTGGAGAGGCTAACAGTGCTCCCATTCACAGAGAATTGGCCCAAGTGGCTGCTGGGTGAGACTAGATAAAGGCAGATCTATACCATATCTCTGCCTTTCCCTCACCATACTTTGCATCCTTTCTCCCTTCCTCTTCTTTTCTTCTGCTTTCCCATTAAATGAAATCGTCTTTAAACACAATAAAAAATGTATTTAAATTATTTTCTTCTTTGAGATTTCTCCCATACAATTATTATTTGATGAACGTGTAAAAACATCTGGTAACATCTAATCAAACAATTATAACATCTGATATTGCAAGTAATCAGACAAGAAAAATGTATACGTCAATACCCAAATATACACATAACGGAGTGTTTGCCAATGACGCTCCGGCCCAGTAGATGGCGATAATGCTCCACAAAGTTGGCTGGACAACCGATCAACCACAAGGAAGAAGATTTACATGGTGGAATCCAATGACAGGTCAGGTGAGGGTCAGACAAAGAAAAGGCCCAAAGTATTGTTTGTTTGGGAACATTTTACACAAAACTAAAATAAAATAAAGATAATGCAGCTGTTGGATAACACTGCAAAAGTGAGCTTAAGTAGAACAAATGCTCAATCTCTACACAAGAGCGTTTCAGATGATGATGCCCTGCTTTGGTGGATTCTAATGGCAGCTCGATGACAAGGTAAACATGGCCTCCCCCTACTGTTTATGTTGGCATGTTTTCAGCACAAATGCTGCTCGGTTATCAGCCTTGATGACGCTTTAGATGTCTTGGTTTATGCTCTGCTTATTGTTGAATGAAACCAGCAAAGAAAAAAAATGTCCGCGATCATTGTGTGGCTAAATGTGTTTGGCCTTTGTTCCTAGCTAACTTTAACATGTGCTGGACTTGAGCAAACTGTTTACTAGCTGCGAGGTGGCTAACTAGCTGCGAGGTGGCTAACTAGCTGCTTTGGAGCTAATCTTGTGACACATCCCCTGGAAGAAACCACTCAGGAGTCGTTCGAGTGAGAACAAACACTTTTACTCCATTTGGCATGTTGATTTTTGCCGATGCTTTGGTTTTTCATGTGTTTTGTGAAAAAGCTACCAGCAAGATCCATTTCTAACAATATCCTCTTAAAGTCACAAAACACATTTTGCTAGTCTTTCTAAGATGGAAAGTGCATTAAATTATATGAAATTTTAAGGTACCATTTAACATCGAATACTTGTTTATCAGTTTAGATCTGACATATTTGTTATTGAGTCATGAATCAGAGCAGATCATCCTCTGGCGGTTCCAGGCAGACTGCATCATGATTTCACCAGGGTGTTGATGTTAGTCCACTTGAGCTGAGATATTCACACTTATGGTTGCTTCAGTGAAGCGTGCAGGTGTGTTAAAGGCTGTTTGTAGTGCTGCTGAGCCTCTGGTGAACGAGCAACAAGCTCCTGCCGGTCTCGGTTCATTACGTCTGACTGATCGCTCTCTTATCTCACTTCACTGACTGTGAGGATGGTTGGTGGGTTACTTTGTCCATAGGGGGACTTCTAATGGCAGTGGCATGCACGCGAGGGCTGGGAGAGAAAGTCCAGTCGGTTACGAATAGCAGCTCTTCAGACGAACGATTTGACGAAGAATTGAGACTTGATAGTTAAAAAGAAAACTTGTTGAAGTAGATTTTGTTGATGGACGGCATGTGGCTAAAAGTTCATTTGATCAGCACGCAGCAGCCCTAAATTTAAATCTAAACTTGTCTTAAAATGCAAACTCTATTGTATTGTAGAAATATATGTATATATATCAAAGGGTCACATCTTTGAATGTTTCCCTGAAATGCTTCACAGCTTTTAGCCCAAATCCCATCACTGTGTTCTTTTCTCTAAAATGTATTAAAGTAACTGGATGATTGACAGTTTCCACCCCTGATGCACACATTTGCACTACAACCGACTGAGGACGATTACTTGAATACATGCTTCATTAATCCATAACACATAATTGCATGCTTAATAAAATATTACACACAAATACAAAAATGGTTCCAAAGTAGCTTCCACACTGCAGGAGTAAACAGTGTGAAGCGTTGGCACTGCTCGGCAGAAATATCCTGGCTGCTAATGTATTTCAGCTAGGCAGTGGAGCCAATCACACACACATACACACACACACACACCGATCTCAGTGCATCCTGGAGCAGCAGCTTTGCCAGGCAGAAACATCCAGGTTGCTAATGTGTTCCAGCCAGTCAACCAGCCAGCCAGCAGACAGTGGTCAGTGGAGCAGATAATCACATCATCCGAGTGAGACCTGCACTGCCCGTCAATGCCCTAATGCTGCTGCTGCTGAAGAGAATATTGACGGAGCTTTCCCTCTCTACCCAACCAGAGGCTGCACGTGTGTGTACATTGCGTTTGTGCGCGTCCATCATGTGGTTTATATTATATAAATATATATTTGAGAGGCCAACAGCTTTTATAACAGTGAGTATTGTCGTGTGCATCTATGACTCTGTCCTCGCGTATGCCTGTCACTCAGGTTTGTAGATCTTAATGCGTCCATTTGTCGAACTGCCTCACTGTCTGGCACGTTTACTGGATTGCGTATAAAAGTATGTGGCACAGTCAGTGTGTCTGAGTATGTTTGTGAAAGTATGCGTCTGAGTGTGTAGGCGATGAGTTCAGTTCCATACGTCAGAACAGTTTATGCGGAAACGTGAGGCAGAGTAGTAAACATATATTTATTGTGCTGAGTAATCATTTTACTGAGCACGAGAGATGATGTAAGGCATGGCTCATCAGAAAAGGATGTATGGAAAATATTTGGTAAATTATCCTCGTTGCCTTATGAGAGACGTCTTACTTGAGTTGTTAGCACACAGAGTTATTGATCTTCGGATTGGTCTACCAGCAGAGAGGGCTATGTGTGTGTGTGGTTAACATGTACACTACATCTTTGATTTCCCATAGAAAATCAAACGGATGCTGTGAACCTCACCTAATGTCTTTGGATAAACATATTGAAGGTCAGCATGTTTTTGAAGGAGCTCAATATGTCCTGTCATATTCAGTATTCTGCTATATGGCTCAAATCACCACTGCAAACAGGAACAGAGTCTATGCCCCTATTTATCATTGTTCTAGGTTAGAAAATATCTCCCTGTTTTGATTTCTTCTTACCACCTGCAGACATTTCTGACAGGTGAGCAAAACAAAAAGTTTCACACAGGATTGTTGATACATTTTGGTTTATTGTCAACAAGAACCTCTGCCATTCCATTGTGCTTATCAAACATGAAAAACACAACCACAAATTGCAAAAGTTATCTATGATTCCTCTCCCTGATTTACAATTGTGAAACCATTGGTCTGTTTTGATAAAGGATGTATTTTCCAGCGATTGAAACAATACCGTATAACCTTTCTCACCCATGAACATGAGCATTTAGCCAAGAGAAACTTATCCTGGTGAGTCTCTGTTTGGACTTGAATGTGAGCTTACAACACGCCTACAGTGTGGGCAGCAAGCACCGGAGCGAGTCCCTGCAGCTGAAATGTATTTGGCACATCTTCTACAGTTTGGAGCGTGGAACGGTTAGACATAAGATAAACATTTAGGCATGTTACGTATAATTTAATTGTTACACTTATTGCCCGTGTGATGATGGAGTGGTACAGCATGTGGGGTGCGAAGTTGTTATAAAAGGCACTTTTGGCATAGCTTGCATATATGTGATTTTTTTTTTTTTTTTAACCCAGGGTTTGTTGAGATTTGCTCACAAGTGTATGGAGAGGATCTCGCCAATATTTTAACTGTGACTTTCACACACACACACACGTACCAACTTCTGGGTCGATCTCAGCGCTCTTCTTATAGCAGGAAACATATTTAAATGAGCATTTAAGCGCATTCATCGAACATGAAGTAGTCCGAGTGATAAATCAACGTTTATATATGAGGTTGCTTGTAGAGGAGAGACAACAGGCTACAAATCAAATGTTTATCTGTAAAGGTACGAAATGGAATGGGCGATACAATGAATTTCACAAGGCATCATGCTGATTAAAAGGAGGCAGCGGAGGTGACAAAGAGACGTAAAGAGAGGGAAGAGAGACTGTGTGTGGAGTAAAAAAAAAAACCCACCAGCAACAAAAACTTGACAGTGAAATATTGTTATGAGAGCGAGGACATACTGAAAGGATAAACAGAGAATAGCGGAAAGTGCAACAGAAAGCTCAGAGGATCAAATCTTGTTAACGCCGTGGCTTGACCTTGGCCAGCAGCTGACACCAGCGATCATCTTCAGGTCACAGTCACCAAGCCACTCTGTTTAATTGACATTAGGCATGGCTGCACAGTCGGGCTTTGGAGAGGACTCACACCATTCATGCTATTCTTATGGTGATGTAGTCCATTACCCTGAATAGTAGAGGACAGTCCCTGAACTGTCCAAATTCATAGTGGACAGAATGTGGCCCATTTCATTATTGGTGCAGACAAAAGGAGCAAATCGACCTGAACAAGTGTAGCCACTAATCAAACACCAAATTAGCGTAGAAACATGGCCACTTTGGGTTGTTACAGATGTTTTTCTGTCACGATACCTTAGTTATTCGTGTGAAAATGCATGCCTAATAGGAGTTGCTACAGGATGTGGTTTGTTGAACAATTCGAAGCCCGCAGCTGCTTTGATCACTTTTTTACTCCATAACTTTAGTAATAACTTCCTAATAAATGTCAAAAGTCTACAGTCGGCATAGATTTGTTGTGTTATTCCTGGAAAGGTGAAAATCGTCACGACCACAGACAATTTTCTAAAAGTTTTTAAGCAAGGACATATCGTATGATTAACAGTAAACATATGTCATCAATGATCGTCATTGCAGTGGGAGAAGACATCACAACGATCCCGGCTTACTCAGATTCCCACGACTGGGGCCCGTTCGTCATTTACGGCTGTACTTTGTGTAATGTTTCACTGTAAGAATAACAAAAGAGTGTGTCAGAAGAGCCCGACGTAAGACGCTGGACGGCTGGGGAAGATGTTGGTTATTGACTGCCTGTGTGACTCAGGATGCTCTGTGCTCCTGACCTTTCCCTGTCTCAGCCAGCATGAAGATCAGAGTCTGTGGTTATGGTGCCTGGAAGCAGAACTTCTTTGGTGACTGTAGATTTATAGGGCTGCTTTACTTATCGCACCTATGGGGCAGGCAGGGAGAGAGAATGAGGTCTTTCTCATGGAGTATTCCACAATTTATATCTTGTCAGAATACAACAGCTCTTTTTTACATTCAAAAGGTGACGGATTAGACCCACAAAGCCATGAATCTGTATTTATTTATATGGTAAAAGGAATTGGCTGTAAGTGAATAAATGAATGAAAAAAATGGACAATCACTGGTGGCTGCTACAAAGTAGAATATTTAGTTACTTCTAGTATTGTTTTTTATCTATTTCAAAGTAAAATTTAAACGTTTACTAGTTTAGTTGCAGAGGTTTTATTGTATGTTCTTCAAAGTGGCCCCTTGAGGAGGATGAAAACTTCCAGTAGAGGCCACGTAATGCGTACCAAGGGACAAAAACGATATATTTAAACCCTGCAGCAACATGTTTTCTTTCTTGATCCACTCTACATCAACCCACTTCTAAATGTAAACCCTTTTTGCACAATTTATTCCAAAATGAGTCAATTCCGTCTATTTGGACATAATTGCAGATGTTGCAGATGCATATGACGAGGAAAAACAAAATACTATCAATGCCAGGACATTCCTAGCTTTTCTCATGGCTTTGCAGTAGAAACTATTCTGCGCATTCTCCAATTCCATCCCACAATAAGCCGATCTCCGTCTAATTAACGTGCTGTGTTTGTCAGACAACTGTTGGTGGTATATGTCTAACCCTTGACCTGCAGTCTCTCTTCAATGGAGCCCTTCAATGCAGGCTAATCTCTAATGCCGTCCGAGCGGGGCTCTAATTCATGACTTCCGCTTCCACTCCCCTGTCAGAGGGTCACATAAATGCACCACACTGGACTCTATTACAACCATGACCTGCATTTGATCTTTGGTGAATCCTTCTAGTGCGTAGCTGTGCGTGTTTGTGTGTTTGCAGTACTTAAGGAGCCCCGTAAGTGCTGAGGTAGTCTGAGTTGACATCAAAGCAAATTAAGAGCCGTGTTTATAAACTTGTTGTGAAATCCATCACACGACATGAGATTGTTTGACTGGCTGCAGTAGAAGCGTCAGCAACAAAGGAACGAGGACAATGGCTTCAGTGGAAGAAGAGTGTGTGAGTTATGGTGTCACTGAGATGACCTCAGTCTATTAAGGAGCAGCAGGAAGTGTGATTGAGGTCTTGGGAGAGTGAACTTGAATAAAGATGACGGACTGCCACAGTTCAGTTGTGGAAAATAAAACCTGTTTTGCATAATACAAAGCTCGCGCTGACCCACTGTAAAAAAGTGACCCTCGATATCTGACGAGCGATTAAAAAGCTTTCCGAGCAGAACAGCCTTATTTAGAGATATATATCATAGTCTTTTATCTTAACTTCAGTCGGAGGGGATGATGTTATCTGAGGTAAGATAAGGGCGCAATTGTTAGCAGACTTATCGCGAGGTCAGTCAGTTATGTCTCATTCATTGGTGTTTAAAATGATTTGCAAATGTGGCCCCCACATACATAGTCATTAAACTCAGGTGTCCAGGATTACTCCCACAGCCTTTATATTGTAGATGTAAAACGTTGTCTTTATATTCATTGGTGCACACAGACGTGACATAATACGCAATGACATCAGAACTACTTTGACGATTGCGTTTGTGATCTTCTTGCTCCAGTTTTTGTGATTTTTACTCACCTACAAAGCTTTTAATTGGAGATTATGATAATCTGCCGTCTGGTATTTGACATGAAACACTTATTTTCCTCCATCTTGTTTTTACTTAATTAATTTATCTTATTCCATGTAAGATGCACAGGACTTTACTATTTTAAAACAGTTTGTGTATATTAGATTTATTATTATCATTATTTTTACTAGCAACAACAATGATGATGATGAATAAACGAATGTATGAGATGAATGTGGAATTGAATGAGTTCTATTAATATACAGTGTGCATGAATGCAGGTTTAGAATATATCAGTGAGTGAGATAAGCATTCAAAATCAATGAAAATAAAAGAAAATCCCAAACGAATGTTTATGTTCAAATACACAGAAGCGCACAGCCTCAAAATCAAGGGACAACAATGAGATATGCAGATAACTCAAGTCTAATATCATGTTTACAAAGTTATTCTGCCAATGTTATACTCCCTTTTTGTTGCATGTTTCTAACTAATGCTTCACATCATATTTTAGGCTGAATTGAACCCCCCGTGTGTGTGTGAGCATCTTGACATCTGCAGGCTGTATCCTCTCAAAGTCAAACAGGTCTGCTGTTAAGTTATGAGATCAGGTTAATGAGAGCAGGCTCCATGTCATTGTCTAAAGTTTCATAGTTTCAATAAAGTTGCCATGCGTTGGCCGCCTCGTTATGCCCCCTTTTTGGGAAATCGCATCCTCCATCACATCCGATTGATGTAGCTGTTGCTTACTCTGTTCACACGCACAATTTGTTATGTGGTATTTCATTCAGGCCGCTGCCAGAAGCCCTTACAGTCCCTTCCATAACTCTTACACCAGTGAAAGATTTTTAATTAAAATGAAGACAGCTGGCTGAACCATGGAGATGTCACAAATAGTTTTCGCTCCCAAAGAATCCCATCAAGGTCTCCGGGCCTCAGATTGCAGGCAATTCCAGCTTTTTTGAAGAACTTGTTAATCACGTCTCCTTCTTAATTCAATTATCAACAGCTGCAGATTGATGCATCCAGAGATAGCGAGATAGGGAGAAACAGAGAATTCAATCGCTTTCCATCGGCTTATGGCTTGTCATCTGTCCCCTTTCTGTATTATATATTGATACGCTGGTGACCCTGTGCATTTAATGTATTGGATTTTTTTATTACTCACCTTTGAGCCCGTGCTAAAGAATTACCACTGACCCCTCAATGTGAACACAGGAGTCCCCAGCTTATGTGTCCGTGTGTGTGTGTGTGCGCATGTGTGCATAATATGTGTGCATAATACACAGACTTTTGTCTTGTCAAGACATCGTATGCATTGTAGGTCAGAGGGTCAGCGGGTCAGAGGGGTACGGGGGGGCTGGCTTGATGTAGTTGGGGGTGGGAGAGGTTGGCTCCCAGGTCTGAGTGTGGTAGCCAGAGAGTTGGAAGGTCAGGTTCATAAATTGTTGCCAGTGGGCTGCGGCTTAATTGAAAAGGCTGGAGTAGGAACAGGACCCCTGATCTGTGGCCCCATGTTCCTCCCTTGTGACCCCTGGGCCTTCACTCATTTAACCATGTGTCTGTCTGTCAGAATAAGGAAATATTAAAAACATGGTTGAAATGGTTCAATTATCCATAAGCACTTGGCAGTTTGTTGCTATATTTGGAAATGTTATTTTTCCTGCCGCGTGCTTCCTGGTTTAAAGAGGTCATGGAATGACCTCAGAGGCCCATATATTATGACTGTATGAGTAAGATCGAACCAATGATGAGGAAAATAGTTTGGATAATTTCCATGACGCAAAGAAGCATTTAAATTGATTTTTTTTCTCTTCATGGTAAATTATAATCATGCTATGTTTTGTGTCTCTGACAGCTGATCCTCATATCAAATGGTTGCTTTGTTACCTGTTGAAAGGAAGAAAGAATAACCTGCTAGCGTAAAGCCAGACTCTACTATCATTACATTGAAAACGGGTGAATAAAAAATAATTATCAGGTGAAGTTTTTGTACTGTAACATTTGCAGACATCATCTTGTTCTGGATGTTGAAAAAACATCAAAACTGTTTCATATTGCTGAGTCAGCATCATCATATCTACGCATTGGCCGTGGTTGCACGTTTCTAGATTTATATATCGATGTACAGTGTAGCCATAAATATGTCCAAGCATATATTTTAATCTCTCAGATCTTGATCAATATCTTGGTTATACATAATATTCCCCTGTTGACAGTCCATCGTAGGATATGCAGGCCTGAGTGAGTTTCCATAAGATGTGTCTAATTAGCTCTTACTTTCCCAAAATCCCACAAAATACATTGATTCATTGAAATATATTTGTTACTTTTTTAGACATCGAGATATAAGGCAAATGTCAAATAGGTTAAACCTTCATGACTCAGATTCCGTTGTTTTTGGTTTTGTGAGTGCTCACATGCTTACTGACTGCATCTTTAAATGGACGATCTCTGAGGATTCAGCCCATAGTTAGGCATCGGCATGATTTTGACTTTTATAGTTCGTTCATATGTACAGTATTGCTGTGCCCTTGTCACTATAGTACGGTCTCACTGATAATCATCTCACCCCATCAATCTTTCAGCTGCTGCTTGAGATAACCCCACTCCTGTGTTGACAAAGCAGCGGCTCATTTATAAAGCTGAGGTCCCACCTTCCCGTCCCCTATGGACACTGAAATCTCTCTGGCAAACAAAGCAATCATAAGCATGAATAGAGGTCTCCTGTGAAACCTTATCTAAGGTGTCTTTACATTCTACACAGGTGACACATAGTCGCCGTCTTTTGAACAGGAGCGCTGAGCCGAGTGGGCACTCGGCAAGAAAGAAGCAGAATCTGTCATTTCACACTGGGAGGAAATCCATCCAGGGTGTCCATTGTTGTGGATAATAGGCAGGAGATGGTTAAACATATCATTTTGACACGCTGGGCGTTATGACACGGACAGTTTTACTGCTGCCATAGGTGGAAGGAAACTCCATCTTGTGTTACACTGAGCGGGGGGAGATAAAGATGCTGTCGTTCTTTCTATACCTTCTCTATGTGGCTTCCTCTGTCCCGGGCCCGGTCTATGGTTACTGTGTTGATATAAAAAAAGTAGAAAAAAAATAGCACGGTATACTTTACTTCAGTAGGATTTGATTTTTATTCCACTATCAGCGTTATAACGATAACGGTCAGTACGTTTACATGTACTCAAAAAATTCTATTAAGCCGTATACATGCACAGAATCAATAAAAGAATAATACACCCTTAACTGCAACATAGTCGTAGTTTCAAACTACATCTATACGTGCTCAGTAATGACAGAAACCTCAGTTAAGCTCAACCTTATAGAAAAATAAACTAATTCATCCCAATGAACTCCATTGATATTCTCATCGTGCGTTAAGTCTGCCTGTGTTTTCATTGAAATAGTTTTTTGAAGGAATTGGCAACATTTTTTGAAACGTTCCCCATTGTGAAATGTTGACATATTGTTATTTCTATCAAATTCCTGGATCTCCCCGTGGATTCAGATCCACGCCGAAATTTGATGTGTCATTCTCTGGGTCATGAACCGCCCTTCCATCCGAGTTTTGCTGACTTTTGGTGTAATTCTTCCAAAACTCAAACAATGAAATCAGCTGACGCGAGTGAGCTAATGAATGAATTACTCTTGTTAATCAGTACAGATGACCAACTTTTACGATCACCTGTTTGACGACGCCGCATAATATTCCTCAGTGATGATCAGGCTTCCATATGCTCAAGGGTTTCACACTTTTCAACCATATTAACCCTCTGTTCCATGTCAATATGTCAACCATCTGTTTTAAGACAATGCAGCTCTCCTCCCAAGCAGCGGGGAGGGGGACTCGGCACTGTTTTATGATTCAGAGGTGTGAAACCCCCACCCTCAACTCCTGGTGTGGTGTCTCTTCATCCGCTGTGTCCACCTGAGGTCCCAGGACAGCAGTTATGGAGGATGATTGCTCAGACCTGGTCTGCTGGCTGCCTCTTCTTTAAGGTGTAACAGAAACAATCCCATTAAGTGGTGGATCGCCTTTCACACAGATTACTGAGCATCTGTCACTGCTGGAGGGGGCAGGGACAAGGTCGCCGCTGCTGGCACACACGAGCGCATACGCTGACATGCAGGCCAGCAGACAGACATGCTCTCACACACACACACACACACACACACACACACACAAACAAACTGTAAACAGTCGAAATGTAAAAGTGTCATATAGTTGTGGCCCTTATAGTGAAAATCTGTTAAATTCCTTCAGCGGTGTACAGGTATTGTTTGAAAATGGGACATAAACCAAACCTTTCTGTTGAACCTCAAGCTGAGTTGACTTACTGAGTGATTTACTGGACATGAAAGCAAAGACTTAGCGGTTCCATCCTTGTCATATTTTCAACTTTATATATTGGAGTGGATATCCGTTCATTCATAAATTTGAAACCCAGGTTGGACTGGATTTACTTTGACAGATCACAAAGGTCCTATATTAGGAACAGCTTTCATGTCCACTATAAATTATCAACAGTATCTAAACTAAAGTACGGAAAGAGACAGTAGCTGCCTTTCAAGCTTAGTCCTAATCACAGTACGTCAAAAATACAAATACACACGCACGCACGCACGCACGCACGCACACACAAATTTATGATGTCCTTATCGACACACCTCACCCGAGAGGGATGTGCGTGTCATACAAAGCCACTGACACCTGCTGCCTGAGTACGTTTCTAACCTGCGCAGCGCTGCAGTCCAACAACGAAACACTCTTTAATGTCTCCGTGTCATCTCCGTGTCACTTCTACGCTCTCCTATGTCAGTAACTTTTTGTCCTGCCTGGTGTCTTTCTACAAGCTAATGTCTTTCACCATTTCACTGACTTTCCATACAACCTGGCTCGTCAGGCGGGTGTTGTGTTCTGGTCTCCGTGGGGCTCGGGGGCCCGAGTGATGCCGCCTCACGTTCACCCCGGGTGAAAGGTGAGAACTCTGAGAACAGAGCGTTCTGGTCTGCTAGAGAAAGACTTGCCTGCTCTGTTCTGCATGCTTGAGCTCGGGCAGAGGGGGGAGACGGAAGGTGGGAGGTAGAAAGGAATGGGTGAGAAGGAGAGGAAGGAGAATGACAAAGAAAGATTAGAAGGTAACAAGTGAGGACAAATGACGGGATGGAGAGAGAGAGAGAGACAGAGAGAGATACAAACGCATGCAACAGTGAACTTGACATGACCGACTGTCATGAGTGGAAATTATTAGTAAATCCATAGGAAGTGCATTAGACGATTGACAGAAAGTCAATTATCAAGTGCAAATATCAAATGTTTTTCAAATTATACAGCTGCAGATGTGAGCAATAAGGTAATCGTGTAATAGGCATTTACCATAATGTTTGGTAGCTGATGGACGACATCATTTAACTGGACAAAACAATGGAATAAGTAGAGTTACTTTGCTTTGTAAATAGAGAGAGTTTAAGCAGGCAGAAAAAGACACGAGCTAAGAAATAAAATCAGGTTTACCGACTGTCTGACTGAGGTACAATCTCCAACCCTGAGAGCAGCGGCAGAGAGGCAGAAATGGATCCGGGCCAGAGACGCGTAAATCTTGGGAGAAATGCTTTTAAGAATTCTTCTAAACTTTGACTTGAGAGTTTAAAAAATAAGAAAGTATGTCGTAACTTAATAAGTTGGTAAGGAGTAGCACATATAAATGAGCTTAGGAGGATTTTCATTGAAGTCCAAACCAATTTATGAGGGCCTATGAGGTGTAACATTAGGATGGGCAAGGATTTCTAGAATTTTCTCCAGCACTCTTAAATTATTTAAGATCTGAGGTGAACTCTTGGCACTTGCTGATGTACATTATTGTTTCAAATTGGTGACATATTCTGTGTATTCGTTTTTCTGAATCTGCTTTGGATTTAAATCAACATTTTCAACACTGATTAGCGATTTGTCGCTGTGGATTGTCTGTATGTGTTTGTATGAACTAATAACACAGTAAAACCTATTCAGTGTTCTCAAAGAGGTTAAAGGAAATGAAATCTAATTTGAAAAATACATGTAAACATGTAAATGTATTTTTTTTTACTGTAAATAGACTGATTAGACGATCAGTTCAGTATATTGAATTAAGTGTCAACAACAGATCCCAAATGAATAAATAGTGTGTGTGTGTGTGTGTGTGTGTGTGGGTGTGCAGAAGATCCCACTTTATCCAACACATGACAAGTCTGTTGTGTGCCGTCCATCTCTTGTTTTTAACCAAATGGAAACGTCACATCCATATCATCTGCTGCTTCCTCGACCACTTAAGCTTTTTAAAATACAAATTGCCTCTTTCCTGTTAAATAAAAACACACACAAGGCTTATCCATCTATAGTAACGTACAGGTAGAGTAGCTGACGTATGAAAGAGAATAACATAACTTACAGTAAATTGCTTTGCACTTGCATTGTAAATTCAAATGTAGGAGACAGGTCAGGCCTCAGAGATATATCAAGATGTAGGCCTGCTGTTTGCCTGTTATTTGACACTTGTCCTTACTGTCTGTCATGTAATAATGGAGGTTAGAGCAGTTATATTAAAAGTGGGGGTGGTATAAAGAGTGGAGGATACCAAGAAATAAAAAAAAGGAAAAAAAAGTTGCAGCCATGCTTCATGGCTGTCTTCAAAACAAAACAGATGCGCTTTAATTTATGGCCACTTTCTGTGATTGGAGAAGAAAGCTTAGAATCGATCTGGGGCCTCTCTCTTTCACCTGTTAAGAGCTTTCCTCATAATTGGCTGCTGCCATCATGGCCACTGCCAAAACTGCGGCCTTCTCTGTTGCACAATAGTATGTTAAAGTATGTGTAAACTGCGCCTATTTTTCTTCTGCTCTGGCCATTGATTTTTAAATGAAGTATCAAAGAAAATCAATAGTAATCAACAAATAGAAGGCAACACGCTGTAGTGTCAGATCCTGGGGCACAGCTTAATCAATTTAGATGCCTGTCACAACATGGGGACAAACGGGAGGCATAAAAAAAAGTTGAGTACCTGGTTTGAATGGAAAGTGAGTTGTGGGATGAGCCATTTGTCATTGGGGAGAAGAGAGAAGGAGAAGGGATGTCATGCTTGTTCTACACAAATCCATCCTCCCCTTTCCTCTTTTTTTGAGCGTGTCCTCACCTTTCCTGTCTCTCCGTCGCTCTCCTGGCCCCTGACAGAGAGCTCACCCATAGATTTGGGCGATCTGTGTAAAAACATTACAGTATCCCTCAGGCCGGGGATCAGATTACTGCACGGCGAGGCCTTTCCAAAGGAGCCTGTCCAAAATGCTTAATGAATCTCCAAGTGAACTGTGAAGGAGGTAGTCTACCTGTCACTCACTGCCAACACCTAACCATCTGTCAGTGTCACACGTCTCCTTTCTCACTGCATACCTGAATGTTGAGCCAAGCTTGGTCGGTTGAACGGGCCCACAATGAAAGATTTCAGCAACCACATCCTGAATGAGTGATTCTTCTTTTATTGTAATAAATGAGGGCGGTCACAAATGATGGTCCAACAATGGACCCTTATCTATTTGAGACTGCTCCTCACACATATTATTTATTGGACCATGACGCTTGTCCTCTTGGGTTACAACTTTATTTAGCTATGCTTTATTTGGGAAGTATTTTGACAGTCGCTTTATTCGGGATAGTCACTCGTTTCTAAACCGATAAACTATGTAAAATAAGTCGATCATAACGTGGCATTTTATATCACATATTACAAAGATTGTAGCAAAATGAGGTCATGTTAGGATCAGATTTAGAGTTGAATTAATGTTTAGACTAATTCCTACAGTCTGTAGAGATGTATCAAAGTGGCAATTTTACCATTTTCTTTTATGCTTTTCAGATAATTTAAGTCTTAGTCCAAACGAAGTCGCTGACATTGTCTTGTGTTTTTTTTGTAAATTGCAGCATTCTGGTGATATTTGGAGTTTACTTACCAGAACCCCCTATAGATCCATGTGTTATTACTTCATCAGAAGTCTACAAAGATGCCCAAATAGAACAATGTGATGCTATAATGATGGTAACGCCTTGTAAAATCAGGAGTCACACCTTACACGTGTGACTCCAAAACATTCCCCACTTCACATTGAAAATCTAGATGTTTCTTTGTAAAATGAAAGTAAGACAGTTAAGGCAATGATGAACTTATCTGCATCTGTCTAAACCCACTCATTACTCAATGTAGAGTAGATTTTAGAGGCTTTTGAACTTGTTTAGTACAGAGATCAAATTCCATTCAAAGGCCTACAGAGACCTGGAAAGTGTGTGGCAAAGAATGCTACAACTTACAAAAAAAACAATAAAAAAATGTCAGTCATCTAGTTTGTGTGAAAATCATGACATTTTTTTAGAATTGTGACATCACCATGAGTACAGTTGTGTTAAATAAATACAGTGCATGCGTGAATTGACTTAAAGTATCAGGGAGCACAACGCTGCCCTTTTCAGGCCACTGTGCATTTGAAGCTATATTCATGGAAATGTTTTTGCCCTTGCAGGTCTGTAGTGGACCCCGCTCCCCTCACTTCCCCTCCCCCCTAGCCGTCCCCACACACCACCCTCTCTGCCATGAGGAGCAGACCGCTGTGCCAGGCCTCCCTCCAGGCCACAGTACTGAGAAAGTGACAACATAAGGTCCATTCTGTTCCCTGTCACTCACAGCCCCAGGCCCACTGTTAAAAGGAAAAGGCTTTTAAAGGCAGTAAACAGGGAATGGATGGAGATAGGAGGACGCGT
>OMNV01019700.1:1519-22145 GCA_900303265.1 Brotula barbata
TCACCAGGTCACTCCCCTTGACACACTGCTCCCGTTTAATTGTATCCTGCCCTCCATCCGTCCCAGCCCTCTGTTTCTCCCCCATCACAACCCACGTTGAACTCCTCCTCTAATTCCTCCAGCGTCCCAAAAAGACATTTAAATGACCTGATGGGTGTGTGTGTGTGTTTTGTTTTGGTTCTTTTTGTTTTTTTTGCCCGTCTGGGTCTCTGCCGAGGTTCTGATTTGATTCGTTGAACTCGGTGTTTTCAATTTGCACGCTGGTACCTTCGCCTGTGATGTCAGTGTGATGGCGGCTAATGAGGGAGGCCTGACCCGCGTGTAGGGGTGATTGAGGACGGGGGCCGGTCCACTCTGCCAAGGTTTCTGATCTGCTTCCCCTCACCTCATTACCAGGGGTGAGGGGGCTGAGAGGAAAAGAAGAGAGCAAGGGCGAGTGAGAGAGGTGGTGATTAGGAGTTACAGTGCGTGCACACACAATCGGACAGACACACACACATATATCAGGAAAACACACGGCACCACATCTAAATACTCCCACATGACTAGGTCCACTCCCGTTTAAACCATGTCACACACACACACGCACAAATCATCATCTAACTTTCACACATTCATCCATCTACATTCAAATTATTATTACACACACACACTACATAATATTTATAATCATACGTGTAACGCACACACACGACATACAAACACCATGATCATACACAAACATGTTTCAATCACTCATTTACATACAACGCACACATCAAATCACTTGCACACTCAGGTGGATGCTGTCTTGAGTACACACACAAAACACACACACACACACTCTTTAACATCATATTCGCAATATCATATTTGTACAAATAAATAGATGCAAGCTGCCAACTGCACGCAGCAAACAAATCCCACCAACACACAAACACACACACACATGCACACTATTTCTATTGATTGATGAATAGTTTGCTCAAAACCGAGACGCCGTAACCAACAAACCCTTGATAATTTCGTCATTAATTAATTTTCTGTCATTTCTGTCGCAATTAATCCACTATCAGTGTCAGCCCACACACACACACACACACACACACACGCACAGGCACAGGCACAGGCACAGGCGTGATATCATATAGAAACAGGTATAAGCCCGCCACACACACTCTGTCCATTTTCTCCCATCTCCTCCTGGATTACTATTCGCGACAGACCTATGCTGCTCTAATGAGGAGGAGAGGAAGAGACCAGCTGGACACCACTGATCCTTTACCTCCCTCCTCCCTCCTTCTAGGACTCTCTCCATCCATCCCTCTATCATCCATCCACCCACCAGGCCATCCCTCTGCCCCCACGAGCCCCGGCGTGCCCCCGCAGTCCTGCTCTGCATACAGCCATTAGCACACCTCTACCCCTAACCTTCTGTCTCCGCACCCATCGCCTCCTCCCACGCTCCCCCTCCTCGCCTGTCTGTCTCCCCCTTCCTCCGTCTCTCGCTATCTCCCCTCCTTTCTGTCACCCTCTTTTCCTCAGCACCTGTCACTTTTCCTTTTTTCCCCATCTTTCCATCTCTCTTGTTTTTCGCACTCTCTTCCTCCATCTCCCACCTCCTCCACCTTCTCATCTCCTCTTACCTGTCACTCTGTCTTTCTTTTCCAATCTGATTGTCTCTTTACTCCTTTTATCAATCCATTCCCTCTCTGTGTCGCTGTCCTCCTCCTCTTCTCCCTTTCCCAGAGTGTGTGTGTGAGTGTGTGTGTGTTTGTGTGTGTGTGTGTGTGTCAGCATTCAGCACCTTAGTGGAGACAGGGTTTATTGGGGTAATGCATTTATCACTGCTGCAAGCCAGGGCCTCACCTCCTTCTTTGAGCCAGTGAGTAATGAAAATGGGATCACTTCTGACAACACGCACACACACACACACACACACACACACTCACACACACAAATGAACTCGTACACACACGCACACAAGACACATTTTCGTAGCTTGTCACTACAAAATGTGCAGATTTAAACACAAAAAGCATCAGCACTAAACATTGCACACACACACCATCTTTTTCCTTTAAACTGGAGAATCTGAGTGTGACCGTCCACTGTCCTGTTATGTAACACTACGGAAATAATTACAGAAGAAATGGCTGCTTTGCAGTCAACTGATCACTCTTAGCAGCTAATTAATAATCACCATTTAATTACACATATATAAGTGGTTTGCAAACAGATTATATCCATTAAACTAAAACAGTTGTAATATAGTAATTGCCAGTTTCCATTGATATTCAAGATACATCCCACAGTGTTCAAGTATGAAAAAGTTGTTTGAACTTGTACTAAAGTATTAAACAGGCTTGCTGGTGTCGTGGATGTGTGGGACGACACTGACGTGACCTTCAGATCATCAGAGCTGATGAAGCACAGTTATACCCGCTTATACACGTGCTTTTAATTGTATGGTGAGAGTAAAAAGTGTGTTATTCTGATAAATCAAAATGTACAAATAGAGAAGAGAAAGAAAAATCAGTACGCCAAACTGGTTGAATTTATTTACTCGATGACTTATAATAAATTATGCACTCCGACCTGGCAGTTTTTTTTGAAAGAATCCACACATACAGTGAAATGATTCATCAAGAAAAAATATGAGAAAATTGGTGATTTAATATTGAAATGTTTGTCTGGAGGTATGACAAAGGTCTCTGATTTTCCACATGGAGCAAAAATAAATCTATGGAAATTCAAATAAATTCAGAATTTAGATTTTTTTTTTTTTAAACAGTAGGACCTCAATCCATGTAGAATTCTATTCTTCTACAACATACGGCTTTACTACATCGGCATTGGCCGATAAAGTTGCGACACAGATTTTTTTGGGGACACTGCAGCACACTAACCGTATTCACAAACCTCTGCCATGATAGCTAGCTACGTTAGCCCAGGCTATAAATTTCAGAGACCTTTTCGACAATTTGGCGAAGATGTCGTTACATTTTTTAATCATTAGACGAGCTGTTATGGCCGTCGTGCTGTCGATTCATTTATGGATCGTTTGATGTTGCTACACGATTTCAGTTTTTTTTTCTAGGTGATTTGAAAGAAAAATATTTGAAATAAATCGTCAAACACCGAGCGAAAGAGCAAGATTACTATTGCAACATCACATCATCAGTGGGGTCGTGCTAACCCGTCTCAACGGTCTAAAGCCAGATCATGTTCCCCCTTCGTGAACAATCCACGGTTTCGGGATCACATGGGCCACATCAGTCTATCACAAGTTTAAAGAGCGCTTAACAAATGTCCCCATAAAGACCACATGAAAACTTTTAATGACAAATTTAACAACGCGCACTTTCAGCAAAGCAGCCTGGTCCACATTCCCAATCGTGCTCAAAGTTCCCATAAAGCACAAGTTTCTGAGCTTGGCTGTTTGCTTCAACTTTTGCCGCGAGCAGGCAGCCGGCTTTCCGTCTCGCTCTCGCCTCGATTTCATTCTTTTCAGACAGGACACTGTTCTGAAATGTGGCATGAAAACAAGAACACCTTTGCCGATGTTTTCAGGTGTACGGGTACATGAGTTCTGACAGCACTCAGCGGTGCCTCGACCTGCCGTGTCACTGTGGCAACGAATGCATCCCTGTCTGTTGTTTCTGTGATGTTATCGGGTTGGAATCTAGACCCAAAAAAAATACAGACGATTTCTGTCTGGATTCATTACGGTCAAAATAAAGCCTGAATTAACGACCTGAACACAAATCCAGACTCCGTTTGTTAAAGCTTTCTTTGAGCTTCAGCTCTCATCCTTTCACTTTGCCTGTGGATTAAATGGTAATAAATTTAAAACTACAGATTTTAAGTGAAAAGACAGCACATCCAGCGGTCTAAACCGTGGGTTTTTACTGAGAAAGAACCCAGGTAGGGATCAAGTGTTAATGGCCAGGGGTGCCTGTCTAATCCCATTTGGTCTGGCGGAGTCGGGAGAGTGGGGGAGGTTTTGGCCAGTTTAAAGCGATACCATCACCACAGGTATTCCACCTGGCCTCTGATTGGCCTTGACAGAACAAAATACCTCTGCGGCGACTGACTCAGGCGCCTCCTCCCGCTACGTCAGCCTCACGAGGTCAAGGTCAGCTCGGTGGCGACAAAAAGTTCCATCTTGGAAAACAAACTTCTCCTCAAACTGCGGGCTTTAATAGTGTATCAGAGCGGAGGAGAGCGTTGCTAATACGCCAAGTGGTGCGTGGAGAGCCTAAGTCAAAGGATTGCTGACTAATGTGCCGAAATGGCTGGAAATACTCTGTGGTATTGCAGATGGCAGAGGTATTTGTTATTCATATGGGCCTCAAGGTGCATCCACAAGGCTTGCATCAAAGTGTGTGTGTGTGTGTGTGTACGTGTGCACACTCTGGTCTGTGTGAGTGTGTGTGTGTGTGTGTGTGTGTGTGTGTGTGTGTGTGTGTGCGGCTGCAGTGCTGAGGATGCCATTAATGCTCGCTGCTGATCGCCCTCCCACATTTAAATAACAATAGTGCAGTCAGAAAAAGCATTGGTGTGAATCCAACCCGCAAAACACCCAGGAGCTGCAGGCCCCACTCCTGCTGGGTGTGTGTGTGTGTGCGTTTCAGCACAAGCTAGTGCAACACACACACACACACACATACACACATACACACACAGTCTGACAAAAGACAGTAAGACAGAGACAGGGAAAGGGAGCGAGGAAGACAGCGATAGAGCGAGAAGCGAATACTGTAGGTTGCAGCAGAGTCTAAAATAACCACAGTCACCGTGTTGTGCAGATAGGTTGTGTGATGAGAAAGTGCAGGTCCAGGGAGCTGCTGCCCCATTAGCATGTACGGTGGACCAGGATTCCTCAGTGCACCGGCTGCCTGTCTTTTAAATTGAATATAGCAGTGGGCCAGAGGATGGACAGAGTTCTGACTTCTTTTTTTTTCCCCTCCAGTAGAGGAGCACTATTTCAGTTCAGTCTCAGCAAAGTCAGAGTCTATAACTACTCATAGAAAACTTCATGTCAGACCGAGCCACGAGGATTTTAGACGCACTAACCGGTTGGATCAAACTCATATGGCCAAATCTAGTTTTTATCAGCCCAAGCAGAGCAGGGCGGTGTGTGTTCTGATACTTGGTTTTTTTCTTTTTGAATCCAAAACAAAAGACATAATAGCAACAACTTATTAAAAGATGCTGTTTCTCTAAACAGACATGTAAAACAAAGCAGCTGTTAACTGAAAATGAACCACTAGGGTAGTTGTCCTAGCATAATTGTTGAAACACTTTGCAATTTATGGGCAGGGGTCTCAGGATGAATTTATTTATTGATTTATGTTTACCCATGTTTCTGACAGAATGTTTGCTTGTGAATTAACACTTCATTACTTTCCTTACCAATTTCATCTGAATGTGTCTTTTTCATTCAGCCTCTGTAATGTGCTCTAATATTTTGGATCCATTTTCATGACAACAAACAAATTCACCCAAATACAACATCAAAGACAAAAAAACAGGAATGTCTCATTATTTTCAGCACTTAAAGTTTAGGCCTACTGGATACAGATAAACACACTATGAACAACAACCGCAACAAATCACCACAAATAAATTAATCAATTAATAAAAAGGAGCCAGTGTCTAAAATCGTGCAAATCCAAACAAAACACTAACACTTACATACCAAAATATTAATGACGTCAAAACTAAAGTAAAATGAACCAAATGATCCAGCAAACAGCTACAGATTCATACATTGGTATTTGAATTATTAACCTTTAAAATAAAAGCAGGAAATGTTTTAAAACACACATGGTCACTTACCAGAAACTCCTGCTGAGTCCATCACTTCTCTCTGTCGGTGTGTGTTGATTCAAGTTTTTTCATCCTTGGCAGATTGGTGCTCATATTTACGTCCATTTCTGTTTATTTTATTCAGGTTGTCTGGCTGTGTGAGGACATGTCTTCGTTTTCTGTCCTCGTCCTCTCTCTTCTTAATTCTGTCTATGATTCATTCAAATATTTAAAACATTATAGAGGAATTCGTGAACGTTAAAGGTCTTCCTGTTTGTGTTGGCGCGTGAACACCTTGCCCACGTGTTTTTTCCTGCGCTGCTGATTGGCTGCAGGTCGCAATTAACGCGTGCGTCAAACTCCGGTGGAAACGGGGGCGGGTTTGTATGCCCCGAGTCTGCACTGTCAATCAATTAATTCTCTCCATTGTTGTGGCAAACGCAACAACGTTCGGAAAACACAACAATTTGAAGAAAACATCTTTTGTTCATGTTTTGGCGCTTCCAAAATAATTTTGTGGGGTTTTTTTAACTTTCATAATCTATTTTAATTTTCTTAATGTTTTTGCGTTTACTTTATGTTGTTGTGTTTTTTTGATATACTCTTGTGTTTGCTTAATGTTGTTGTGTTTTTCCTAAAAAAAATTTGTTTTCATAATGTTATTGAGTTTGGCACTTCAGAGCCGCCGTATAAAAGTATGTGGACACCCAAACATACTTGATTATTTGGCAAGTGGCAGGTTTGATATGTTATAAAGTGGCAAATGCGAAGACATCACTTGACCGGCAATAAGTTAAATGATGTCTTCTTCACAGCATAGATAACAACAAACAAAATGTAACACAACACATCATCTTTAAGTTACAATGCATCATTAAAATGATGACATCATTAAAAATGACTTATTAAAATAATCATTAGTTGGGATTGGATGGGAACACGTAGTTTTCTTTTCTCCTCCTGAAACAAACTGATGCATTCGTGTACATATAAAGATATAAGTGACTAAATTGATAATACAAAATAGTCAGAGGACTCATAAATTGTCATAAAAACCATTGCCGTTAATATGAATCTGATCCTTCTCTGCTTCATTTCATCCATAGGAGCATCATGAGGGCGGGCACTGAAGGTGGGCGTTCCCTGTCTGTGTTACAAATCACCCCAAAGAAACGAAGGTTTAGGTCAGGTCAAATTCAGCCAAAGTCAAAGAGTCAACCAGATTCAATTAGCAAAAGTAACACAATAATATACTGACAACAATGCTACGATTCAACATGGGACATTAATGCAAGTAAAACAGCTGAGATCTAACATCATCAACATCTGGATGAAAGTTGTGTCTCTATTAGGTCTTGATGTACGGACGGGCTGGAAGGGAATCGCACTTTAACGATTTCTGTGATTCAATTGGATTTGATTTTATTTCTTTCAAGCGAAGAATAAATGCATCAACAATCTCTACCTCTATGATTAGATTAGATTTTATTGACTTTAATATTTCCTAAAAGCCTCATAGCTTTACCAAAGTAAACTGTAAAAATTGTCTGAAGTGACATTGTTGGAAAATTTCAAACAAGGTAAAAAAAAAAAAAAAGACAAAACTTTAGACTGAAACAACAACAGATTGGCACGTCAAACTCGTCCAACAATATTAGCATTTTGATCAAATCAATCCAATCTAATGAAGCTTCCCCCTGGTTGGGCAGCACCCTGGGCGTTATGTTTACTTCCAGAATCAGCTGAGAACTTTCCTCCAGTATTTCCTTACTTTGTCTGTAATGAGATGATTGCCTCTCGCAATATGGCAGTGTCAACAAAACGCTGATGTCACTGCTGTGAAAGTGATGGAAATAACAGTTTCAAATGAGAAAATAAAGTCCAAATTGCATTCGGTTGCCACACTTGTTGATTATTAAAAATCATTACAATAGAAGAAATATAAAAATTTCCGTCCCTTTTCCTTGCGGTTGTGCCAATGACTCAATACATTACAGTACGTGTGAAAATTTAAATGATTGTTGGATTTGAATCCAATGCCGTTTTTCCATCCGTTATCTTCAGCGTTTATCCATGTCAGGGTCTCGGTGGGGCTGGAGCCCATCCCAGGGGTCATCGGGCAAAAGTCAGGGATCGCGTGAGTGTCACATGGAGACAGACAGCACAATCACACTCCCATTCTCACCTATGGGCAGTTTAGACACTCCAATTCGTGTAGGCTGCATGTCTTTGGAGGTGGGAGGAAAATGAAGGAAACCCAGGAAGAAGCGGGGGAGAACATGTAAAGTACGCACAGAAAGGACCAGGGTCAGCCCGGGACTCGAACCCACGGCCCTCTAACAGAGAGGCAAGTGGTATTTTATTAATAACACCTTTTTCTTGTTCTTTCTTTTGGTGTATTTTTGGCTCAAACGTGTGTCATCATCATTAATTACAGCCACGCAAACACGAGTGTGTATAATGATTCTGCGCACCCACTGATCCTCCGTGTGTATGACAGAGGTGTACTTCCATATCTTTTCCAATATGTCCCACGTTATGGTCCAAAATCCTCTGATAGGTCTCCTTCACATTCCACTCCCAGCCTTCACCCTTTTTAATCACAGACATGACTCCGCATCAGCATCTTCCCATCCACTTTCATCTTTTTCCATCCCTCCTTCGCGTTCTGGCCCCTGAAACCCCTGCCAGAGACGAATCTCTCAGAGAAACGCACACCGTCAGCTGCACGTGTCTGAGGCTGAGCCGCATGGAGAATATTCCAGAAGCACCACTCTGCAAAGTAAAGATGATTAAACACAGCAAATACATTAAGAATACCGGTGAACTTTCTCCCACGTGTATCTGCAGTTTGTGTCAGGCCACAAATTGATACCTAACACTCAAAAGAGCTGCGCACACATGACAAGCAGAGAGAGAGAGAGAGAGAGAGAGAGAGGAAAAAGAGACAGGAAGAAGAGAGAGAGCAGGATGCCACGGGTGCAGATGAGACAAGAGACTTCTGGAGGAAAAAAAAAATTATATATAAAAAAAAAAAGACAGAGACAAAAAGAGTGAGAGGCTGAGTCTAATAAGAACCAAGAGACAACGTGCTGGTGTCTTGTGGTGGCATTTGAATACAGGGCAGCAGCAGCATGAGTCTGTGTCGAACAGCTCTGCACTTCACACAGCATCACCATCAGGAGTGCAGAGCGCTGCTAGTACTCTGCTGGAGTCTTACGCTGCTTCACACACTCCCACAGACCAGCCTGTACGCCGGTGTGTGCCTGTGTGTGTGTGTGTGTGGGAATGACTTGGAGCTCCATGGTTCTCATTACTCAGCCGCTGTAACACACTCGCCTTTCCAGCACACGGGGTTGAGGCTTGTTGGCTCAGAGAAAAAGGGAAGGACCGGCCTCACCTCTGTTCTGAATGCATTACAACACACACACACACACACACACGCTCACACACACACATCACTGTTTTAATCCGGACCTCAGCTCAGGTCCCCTGCAAGTCCACTGAATAGCAAGAGTGTATGCATGAGAGAGAGACAGAGACAGAGAGAGAGAGAGAGAGAGAGAGGCAGCGGAGTTTAAAAATACCCAAACTCTTATTCTGTGCTGGGTTGGGTTATGAGAGGCTGCAGGGGCATCATTAACATGACTGCAAGACCAAGGGAAAGAAAGAAAGTAAGAGAGAAAGAAAGAAAGAAAGAAAGAAAGAAAGAATGCATTACTGACACAGACAGAGAGAAACAAATGAGAAAAGATAATGAAATGAATGATACAAGGAAGGCAGGCAGCGATTATGAAAGATGGAAGAATGGAAGGACAGGGGGAGGTAAAAGCAAGAGAAAGAGAAAGAATACAGCAAGAGAGAGAGAAAGAATAAAGAAGGACAGGAGGAGATTGGTATCATTTTTGGAAATATTGTAAGAAAAAAGTTCCACCCGGCATTTTTCAACTTAAACTTTCAACACAATCGTTCAATTCTCCACAACGCTGACATGTAAGATTTCACTGTTTATCATATTTTTTACTTTGAATCCATGTTTTATTTATGTTGAAACAAAGAAAACAAAGACACAAAGACATGACCCCTCCTTGGCCTCCTCCCATACGTTTTCCAGTATTCCAGTCTTTCATATATGCAACCCGCGTTATTTGTTAGAGGGGTCGTTATAAAGGTCAAATTCCCTGATATTCGGCACAGTCATCTTTAATTTCCTTTAGCTAACTTAAATTCCCTGATATCTTTGTGTTCCTTTTTCTATGACTGCTAATCTTGCTGGCTGTGATGAGCTGACATTTGTCCCCTGGTCTCCATTCTCCTCTTTGATTTTTTTAAAGTTTTTATTTGAAGTATAAATCCATCATCCATCACTCAGGCCACCTCTACTCTGTTGGCAGGATACCTCAAAGTTATGGACTGATTTTTATCACATTTACTCTGGATTTTGGCACAGATTCAGGATTTTGTCTCTACTTTTTTCCAAAACATTGACATATTTGCCTATTTATTAAAAAAAATGGTGTTAATGAGAAAAAAAGTGTATCACACACACATACACATATATACATACACAGTATTTAAGGTGCCGACGTACATTAAAAGTTACATCTAGAAACACAGACTGAGCTACGATGTTGCTGACTCCACAGTAAAGACAGGTTTGAGATGTGACAAATGCAGACCCAGATTATGTTCACAATACTGCGCTACAATGAATGCATGATAAATATTTTTTACACATCCAGTAAAAGTTTAGTCTTATATTGGCCAAGAAAAGAGACATCAGGGAACCGTTGGGGCTTTATGCGCCCTCGGAGTGCCCTCTAGTTCATTCAGGTTTATTAAACTCCGCTAACGGGACCATCTTTATAAAGTTTTAGTTATGGTAGTGTCCAAAAATGTCGGAAGGATCCAATGAAACCAAATATATAATGGTGCGTTCCGAGGATATCTGTATGAAATTGCACTGAAAACATTCAAAATAACAGGAAATGAAATACTACGGCTGAAAAAATACAAAACGGGCAAATGCACTCATTAAGTAGATCTAAAAACTGTAACGTTTACTCAATTAATGTTAACCCAATTATTCATTCACCATTGTTTAAGGGGTTAAACATGCAGTGTCCTTTAACCTCAAATCTAAACGTGTGGCTGTGGTTGATGTTATCTTTTCATGGTAAATTCCATTATAAGAGGGATATTAACTGCAAAAAGAAAGTGGGCCACAGTTCAGCCAGGAGACTCATCTGCAGCATGAATAGTTTCATTCTAAGTATGGCTGTAATGCACAAGCGTGACTTAATAGAGCAGGAAAAATGAAGGTCTCCCCCGTCTCCCAACAATAATAATTTTGCTACTTGCGGCCTGCGTGGAGCCCTTAGAAAAACTGCAGGCCCTTGACCCACTTTGAGCTCTGTAAAAACTGGGACTTTACACTTAACTCCAAACTCAAACATCTCAAATCGAACACGGCTTCGCCAGCAAGACGCGACGTCATCGTAACGTCACAACTGTCTGGTTTCTCCTCCGACACTAATGAGTGAGAGAAGGAGAGAGAACCCTGATTAGTCTGGCAGCATCGGTGTCAGACGCTCAGCGGGGCGTCCACGCTTCAGTGTGTGTGTGCGTGTGTGTGTGTATGAGTGTATTCAAGCATTTGTATGTCTGCTAGTTTTTGCTCTCTCTCTCCCCATCTCTCTCTCTCTCTCTCTCTCTCTCTCTACTTTCCTTTTTTCCTCTCCATCACTTTTTTTTTTTGCTTTCTTTCTTTTTCTAAGCTCCAAAAACTCTGATCCCTGCATTTGCTCAGTCTGGCAAATGACTGCAGGGGCTGACAATCCACTGTCAGCGTGCACCGCCACAGTCAATAACACTGTCCCATGTCACCGCACCACACTGCCTAAAGCTCACATTTTTATCCCTCCCAAAAACGGCTGCTCAACAGCCCCTTCTGCCTTTGCCAATCCCTCTAAACGTGTTGCCACATCCGCCTCGTGTCACCCCCCCCCACCCAGCCGTATTTGGCTCTCCAAATGACCAGAACATCCGTGGGTGAAGTGACTGCTGAATAATCTTAAGACCTCCAGTATCACCAGATAATATTTGGGACTAAGCGAGTTCAGGATGCCTCCAAATTCTAAGCAAGTGTCGGGTGGCTGATCTGACTGTCTCGCTGTAACAAGATGGGTCATGTAGGCTGGAGTCAAAGGCACACGGGTCCGCATGCAAAATGCATGCACGCATACACACACACACATGCGTGCATGCGTGCATGCATGCATGCAGTGTAGCCGAGCTCAGACAAGTGTTACCAAGAAATGGTATTCTCCGTGATAATCCAGTTCTCCTCTATCGTGTTCCATTAACCTCACAGCTCACACACTTACTCCTTCTCTCGCCCCGCATGGGCCCAACACACACACACACACACACACACACACACACGCATACACACACATGTCTGTCAGTGTCACGGCTTGTGTCGTCCACTTCCATTGTATCTGCATGAGGCTGAGATAATGGCATGTGTCGCTGCTCCTTTTTGTCAGCGCTGTCCCCGGCCCCTGCTCACTGCTGGTCCCCATTAGCTGGCTGCTGGCCCGCTGGCCCCTCGGCTCCACGCTCTGCTGCCTGACGGAGAAAATACAGGAGACGCCTGTCCCTTCCTCTAACTCCCTCTTTCATTCTCCTTCTCTCTCTCCAGTACTTCTCCTCACACTCCTGCACATTGAGGATGTTTGAGTAGTTTTGGTGACAGCAGGGAGTGGGATGAGCGGTGTGTGTTGTTGTCGGATTATCTCTCACTACAAATTGAAGTAGAAGCCAGATTCTTGAATCGTTCACAAATTAGAAACACAGCCACGGGGGGAAAATGGAGGGGATTCTCTCAAAAAGCTGGATTTTCCTGAAATAAATCACATTTCTGATCTGTAAAAACTCGACTCCTGCTCGGAAGTTTGCAGACTTTTAGCACGATTCAGTCAATTCTATTCCGAAAAGGTTTTCAGTCCAATCAAATATCTTTCACAAAAGGAAGCTGATCACAAAATTAAACTGTCACACAAATCGGATAAAGACAAAATAAACTAACTTAAAATCGAATCAATCTGCAGTATCGTGTTGGGCATCGACCGATACTGAAATACTGGATTGTATATTGATGATGCTGAAGCAATTATTGCAATTATTGTTGCATAAAGTATATCTAATATAAGAATATTTTCAAAGTTTGACTGCCCTGAAGTTTACAGCCATAATGATGACAGTTTAAAATACTTGAATGAACCAAATACATGAATTTTTTTCTATAAAAATTGTTGAAAGGCATCGTTTGGTCGGGTTTTTTCTTCCTTATGTGTAAAGTTGTGGAGTTTGCTCTCTATTTCCCAGTACAAACCTCCTTCTCCTTTCTTTTTCTCTATTTTCAATAGAAAATATGAACAGGATGTTTCCTTGTGAGTGGGTTTGCACTCTGCTTTGCTATTGTTTTTTAAAAAAAGGGTCCTGTATCAGATTGGTTTTCGGTATCGGTTGATCCCCAAAGTCCTGCACTCTGATATCAGAAGTATACAAACGGTATCTGTGCCATTAAAAACATAATACCGACTGTACATTTGAATCAATTTGCTTCTACTGCCTATATTACCGTTTAAAATGAATCATTATTTTAGTGATATCTATCATTTATATTCAATTTCAACTTAATCCTTTAACTTTTACAGGCTTAAGAGGTACAAAAGTATCATCATGTATATCATACAGTACAATCATACAGTACAGTTTAACCATATTCATCGTGGAAAGGCAGAACTGGTGAACTTCCCCACCTGTCATTTGGATCAGAAATAAGTGATTTAAACAACAGCACTCAACAATGTCCTCCACGTGTAGCCGCACTTACAGGAGCATCCTCTCCTTACAATACAGCAAATGAAGTTCTTTTTACGTCTGTCAGCTATCTGAGACGTCTTACTTACTTAGGAACATCATATTCCCCTCATCTCTCATAGGCACGGCTAATAAAACGCGAGAGATGAAAGATAACGCAGCGCAGAGTGAGTTTTATTAAGATCATAATGGGAATATCACTGAAATGACACTAAGACATCTGGGATGAAGGAAGTGTGACATCACAGGCAAACGTATGTTCTGCTAGCTTTGTTTCATTATTGGCTAAGCCTCCTTATTAGAGACAGGCGGGTGGAATCAAAGCAGCGTTGCTTTTGATAAAGCAAAGCAATTTCAGCTGCTGCTACACTGGCAAATTACAGCTGTACATCATGCAGCTCCCTCAACTTCTCCCTCTCTCTCTCTCTCTCTCTCTCTCTCTCTCTCTGGATGTGTGTGAGAGATGTTGATATCCACGTTGAGAGACTTCAGAGGGAAGAAAAGCAGACAACAGCCCCATCTAGAGGCTGGATTACATCACCCTATGACTGAGGAGATCAGATAATCAGCTGCAATAAATGTCAAAGATAGCAAAACAGTGAGGATGATTAAATCTTCGTCTCGATTGGATTTTATCTTTTAAGCGCTGATTAGATTTGTTGTTACATTTGAAAGAATGTAAGAAGTGACTGTGCTGTGAGTGACACGGACCCAAGCAGGAAGTGAAGATGCCGCCGGATGATGCTCGTATCCCACATCTGGATTCGAAATGTAAAGTTAAAGGTAAGAATAAAAGCAGAACATAAGACAAACTTCAACCCTCAACCCGCAGTGACGCGTTTACACCCAATGACCTTCGAACCATCGTGGAACAATCTCTGGTCTTCTCTGAATATGAAGCGACTCCCAGATCATCAAACCATCATGCTGACAGCTCTAAACTATCTGCCATTAGCCCGGCACAGATATCACACTTTGCTTTAATTCACCATCTTTCAGTGTGTCACACTTTATATTCCTTGGCATGGGTAGGCTACATGCAGATGCATAATTTATCTCAAATTAGCGCCTATTTGAGTAAGCATCAAAGCAAGGCGGCTAAGGTTGGAGGAGAGCTTAAGGAACCGCAGGGAAACCATCGGCAGGATTAATGCAGGAGATTTTTATAAGAAATTACCGGCTTAATGAAGTGGATAAAAAAGCTGTCAGTGTTTTATTGCATCTAAATTGTGTGGAAGTGGTGTTTAGCTGTCTCGCCTTCTCCCCACATAATGGGTCGTGACAGTAGCTGTGAGGCTTATTTAACTTAACTGGTGAATAACTTGCATGGCCGAGCTACTCAGTGGCTTGTTTTCATACGCACTAAACCGGCACCGGGATGTTTTTCCTCTCCCTTAATGGCCACAACCGACTCAAGACGGCCGACAATTAACAGACTGTGGAGTTTTGTGAGAGGGGAGCGATGACAGTGTCCATTTTGGGTGAATTTAACGAAAAGGGACGAATAAAAGGAAATGGAACGGCATCATGGGTTGGCTCCCTCGTGGATCAGATGTGAGCTGAGTCAGACGTTCGGTCAGAATGAGGCAGTTTGCTGGTACATTAACATGGTGGACAATCAACCATGCTGGTGCTGGTTTATGACTTAAAAAAAAAGTGGAAAAACAGGTCAAGAATCCATTATTGGGGAAAATAGGGTCACATGACTCCCATGTGTCCTCTGCCCTGAGGCGTTATGACTCTAAAAGTGGAAATTTATAGAGTCAGAACAGAAGAAGCTACTTGGTTGAGAGGTAAAATTTCAAAAAATCAATTCTCGTCGTCTTGATCTAACACTCACAGTCCTTTGGCGCCATCTTGTGTTTGTTTTTATTCCTGCTCAGTCATTATTGGTCTGTGACGTCACGTTACCCTTTCCGCAATGGAGAAAAAAAAAGTTACTTTAACAGCGGCAACATTTAAATGTTGGTTTATTTCACACAGTACAGCTTCAAAATACAATAAATCAACCGATCCGTCCACCTTCTGACGCGCAATTCTTTATTTGTGAGGTGACTGATGATGGTTGGATGGTGAAAGGATGAAAAATAAAGAGGCTAAAATGGCAGTGAACATCTTGCACGTCATTTGAGGAGCAGAGTTAAGGACATGTGGTCGTTTTCTACTCCCGTTTAATTTTCCGTCCATCCACCAATTGTCAGTGTTGCCGTGGCGAGCTGGGCAACAATATACTGCACATCCTCAGTCATGTGATCAAAACCAAATGAAATACGAAACCATGCGGTAAATAATTGTCGCCGGGGTTGAAATTTCACTCAGTTCGTCATCATCCTCATACCTAAATCTTTGCTCCTGTATGATGAGAGTGAAGCCAGGCCCATCCCCCCACGAGCGTTCATCAGTTTGTCTGCCTGAATGCAAGATTACTCGACAGTTCTAAACCGATTTTCAAGACACTTGGTGGGCAGGTTGGATCCGCCTTGGATCTGGGGTTGATCTGCAACCATCCACGAAGGCCCCACCCATTTTACACTCATCCATTATCCACCTTTTTGAAGTTTTTACATCTCCGCCTACAATTTGGGGTGAATTATCACATCTTACAACTTGATTGTCTGCACCAAGATGGACAAACATTGTATCTTTTATATTCTACAGTTTAGCTGTAGAATGGGCTTAGCTCATTTTTTTAAACTACTACATCTGAAGATTCTTTTTAAACCAAACTTTGTGGATATTCACTCACTACTTATGCAAAAACAGCAGCATCAACCCGGTGGTAACGGCTGATCTCTTTCATTAGCTTACTAAGCGGACATGGTAGAACGGAGACATCTTGAGGGGATTTTCCAACTTGTATTCAGCACAGTGATGTTGTACCATCTCAGTTTTGCATGAATGAGTTGTAAGTTCAGGCTACATAACTTCACCCCTTATAAATGTATTGACATTCCAGAAACGCAGGCCGAGTCCTTTTAGATTCTCCGCAATAGAATCAAAAGTTTGTGGCTGCTCACAGTCTCTGCAATATGGTGTACCATTTCAGTATTGAAAGAGAAAGAGAGAGAGAGAGAGAGAAGTGATGAGAGGACTGATTAGTTCCCTTCCTGTTTTGTGGTTTTATGACTTTGGCAGTGTTTTTCTTCAGTCAGAAAACAGATTTGTGTGATCTTCAGTGCATAGGAAAGTTACTGTGACCGATCAAATGGATGCCAATAGTTTATTTTACTACAATATCATACAGTCGTTTTTTTTTTTTTTTTTACAAAGGTCCTTCATCAATATAGACAAAATCTTTCACTCTCTCACATAAACACACACACACACACGCGCACACACACACACACACTAACGCACGTGCACATACAAGACTGAATCAGATGGACAGTGTGATCCCTTTTCACTCTTCTCACACAACTTTTGTTTTCCCTTCAGAAATGAAACCAAAAAGTTAATTTTGGGCAGCATTCAGGTCTGGTGAGGTGAGGTGAGATGAGGTGAGTGGTGGTGAGAGAAAGCTTGCGCTATGGACAAGCTTCGTCTACATAAGGCCATCTCTGAACGTGTGGGGGGAGGGGCTTGCACTAGCAGTTTGTCCATCAGTAGTAGTCGGTGTGGATGCATCATTATACTGATCCTGTAAATTGACGTTACAGCGTGTCCATAGTGAGACGTTAGATTATAATGTTGTTGGTTTTTCTCCACCCCTCCCCCCCCATTGTTCACATTGAGGGACCAGCAGCTAATTGTCACAGTCATTGACACATTTCTTCAAACCACTATGGGGAATCCGAAGAACGATCACAGCGGTCTTTGCGGTCTCTGTCCGTTGAGTCCAAGTCCAGGTGCGGGTGCAGTTTTGCGGTACCGGACGTCCTCACAGTCCACGTTGTGACTCGGTGCCTTGGATGAATTACTTTCTGCCGTACCTCGAGATGCTTCGCTCCTCGGCGCTCCAGTGCTGCTGTCTTGGCTCTCGCCGCCTCTCAGTGCTATCGGTGCTGGGGAGCAAGGGACTGTGATCGGTCGGCCGAAGAGGCCCAGTTTGTTAGTCTCCCCTCCACAGGCTCCCTTGCCCTTCTCCATCTTTCCTTCGCTCTTTAGTGTCTGTGGTTTTGTTTTGTTTTTCCTGGATGTTTAGACGGTGTTGCGCGGCGTGCCGTTCAGCGCCACCGCCTTGCCGCAGGGCGAGCCCACTGCCTGGGAGCCCGCCGGACGCTGGGTGGAAACGCCCACCTCAAACACTTCGTGGATGGCTTTGCGGAAACAGTGGAAGTTGTAGTCTATCAAGCCTGAGGAGGCAACCACAACACGTTAGGAAACCTAAGAGAGCTCTCTTCGTGTATTCATGAAACCGTCGTGTACATAACCATCACAGGTCACAAAGCACAAACGTTTATTTCAGGTATGAAGTCATTCCTTGATAAGAACTACTTCATATGGATGAATGACATCCAGAGCTAACCTGTGTGTCCATATTTAGCCACCATGAATCCTCAGAATTGAAATTTGGGCTTTAATCGCACAGACAAAACTTTTGAGGCTACAGTTTGTGGTGTTGTTGTGCTGGACTCACTTGCTCCTGCACACTTTGTGAAAGGAAAGACGACAACTCTGGACTCCAGACAACACGGACATAAAGCAAATTAAGCTGCGGCTGATGGCAGATTTCTCGGACAGTTTACCTTTGCGCTCAAAGCTTTCCTCTCGGAGGATGCAGACAAGGGCCAGGAACTTGGTGACCTCTTTCAGGTACAGCACGGTGGTGTTGTTGAGCTTGATGATGGCCATGGACTCCTTGTCGTAGGCACTGCCGCTGCCGTCCTCCCTCAGGCTGGTACGGCGCAGGTTGTCGGGTGAAAACAGGGGAGAAAATTGCACCTTGTCAATGAGTTTGTTAATTAGGCCTGAAAATGCCTTAATTGCATTTCTGTGACGACATGCGATTGGTATTAATATGAAATCCACGTCTTCGAGCGTGAAGACGTGATTAAGGTGAAGTGGTTACTTTCGTATTTAGTATGCAGCAAAACCAATCAAACTCTGCTCCGTGGATATTAATCCTTTCAGTAATTATAGAAATTATGTTTCATAGTAGTGCTGTCACAATTGATTATTTTGAACACTGATTAATCTATTCTAATAATAATTTTAACTATCAAACCAAGAAGTCCCTATTTGTATATACTGAGTATATATAAATATATGTCCATCAGAGTGTGTTTCTCACCATAAGGAGGTGAAAGAGAACTTAAAAGTACAAACTCCCAATCCCAACTCACAGTAACAGACCAGTGAATGTTGCATTTTCACTTTAAGACAAAATGACAAATTCTATTTTCATCTTTATGTTGCACGTTGGTTGCTTATTCACAAAAGACAAAAAAAGTTAGCTTGTTAGGTGTGGAATTGTATATTGTGTATAATGTTTATCAGTGATTTTTCTAAATTAAGTCGTGGATTGTAATCGATTATCTGCGACGGCCCTGTTTCAGAGTGTGTATTTCCAAACTTAACACCGCATCACAGACTGATGATAGTTGAATAGAGAGAATTGTCCTAAGGCATCTTTTTTTGGAGCAGGAGTTTAACCTTTGTTGACCCATCCCGAAGCAACCTGTGGACCTCTGATGTGATGTGATGTTTTGGGGGGGGTTTTATTGGTATTTTTATATTTCATTTTTTTTCCTTCTTCTCACGTCATTTTCTGGCCCTGTACTGATTCTCCAGGTATGCCAGTTCGGAAAATCCACTCTCACGGAGGGATGGAGTTGCAAAATTCTACTTAGATTGATTTTATTATTCTCAAGAAGGAAAAAAATAAATAAATATACAAATACAACAAAAAATATTAAAACTTCTGGTGTTAAGATGACATTATCGCAGTGAGTCACAGACTACCTGCAGTTCCTACACTGACCACCAGGAGTCCAGAAAATTGTGTTTTCGCACGAGCACGAAATACACATCAGTGAACACAGTGAGACTAAAGCACAAACACACTCACCCGTAGATGCAGGAGACGTCGATGACCACATCAATCATGTCGCAGCACAGCTCGTACGACTGCATGTCTACAGGGGAACTGTCTGTGGCGATGTAGATCTTACTGACGACATCAAACAGAAAGGCTTTCTCTATCCCTGAATTCTGTCAGAAACACAAAAAGACGCCAAGGAGGGAGAGGAGGAGAGAAAAAGAGGTTCTCAAATGTACAATCTGTGATCCAAATTGGACACAAAGCGGTGCTTACGCCACCGAACGCCCACGCAGTCAGCAGGCAGATTTGTGATTGAAATACTGTGACACAACAAATGTAGAGGATTCCAGCTGGCAATGACTCACATGATACATACCGTCACATGTAAATCACACTGGCCAATGACCAATTCAGCACATAAACACGTGCAGGCTGAGGTCTACTTACGGAAATGAAGATGTTTAAGAGGTTCTCCAATGTGGGAAGCTGAGGGATGAGCTTCTGCACCACTTTGCTGAAGGCCTCAAAGATGGAGTGGTCATAAATGCTTGTCAAGTAGAAGCTGAATGGAAGCACAAATTTAAAAAAAAAAAGGAAGTGAATAAACACGATACTCACAAGAACGACATCTCAGTTCCTCTTCCTGCACACGAAGGCAGGTATAAATACACAAAGTCACGAGATTCAATGAAAACCAGCGACTGAACCGTGGAGCGACGGGTGCAGTGAAAATATCTGACTCTTGATTGTGTTGCTGATGCAAAAAGCAAAATACAGATAAGTTATGAACACTAAAACTCAAAGCCCAAAGGAGCCAAATGCAGCTTATATATATAAACTTGGCAGGAGTTCAACTTCGCAATACATTATGGTAAGGAAAGCAGCAGAGAAGCACGAGGCAGGAAAGTAGCTCAGTAACAATAGATTTACAGGAAAGCCGAGGCTGTCTGCCCTTCATAAACAACA